>ML872558.1:0-11623 GCA_009831015.1 Picea engelmannii
TTATCATTAGTCGATGACTCTTGAAGCACATATTGAGCCTCAATGACTACAACAACTTTTGTTGCACATGTTTGTGGCAATGTTTGGACATTATTTGAATGGAATTTTCTATGATGGGCCCAAGCCTTTCTCCATGGTACCTCTCTAGCAGATAACAAATCAATATACTTATCATAAAGATCATGCATATTTATTTATTTTAGTACTTCAGTGCTCAGAAGTTTCTTTCGAAGTTATGGGTGCATTTTAAGTCATTATACTCTTCCAACATTTTTCCATTCATAGACTCAACGTAAGCCCTATTTTTTGTCGAAGATGGATCCAATGGCATATAAATTCTTTGATCTAACATTTCAATGGGTTGTGCAGAGGTGTCACAATCCAGGTTTTGCTTAAGCTACTTAGCACCATTACAATACAGGGTTTGTGTTTGATAGGATAAAAAAAGAAAAGTTTGTCTCATCTTGTATATCAAAAAAGACAAAGAAAGCTTTAAAATTCATCCAAAAGGCATGAGATCCAGAAAACGTGAAGGGAAACCCTCTTTTTCGATAGTGAGAAAACTACCTATTCCTTGCGCCTTATGTCTACTTTGGACCACCCTTTAGTTTCATGTCATAATTAGTAGATCCACATAGATTAGACACATTTCAAAGAACCCCATTTTCATTTTGCTATAGAATCGTGGCTAGCCAATGATTTCATTGTTCAAACTATCACAATCTTAATGGCATATTCATATGGAGGGAAGTTTATTTAGATGACCAAACATTCCAAAATATTTGCTTCTCCCACATGTAGCATCTACGGATGTACAATGATAGTTTTTATTTTCACACAATGATACATTATCTAGAGATTTCCATGGCACAGGTTGTGAAAAATCACCATGTATGTTTTTGGAAATACTAAGCATGTGATGTTGAATATTATTACAAGCTTGTTTTTGAAACATACTATAATGAAAATGGTATGAACGTCTCCTTGAACCCTAGCTGAAAAAGGGTTGCATTATTTTGCTCATTACAATTCCACATAGATCAACACAACCATTTATTTGGGTGATCTATAACTATCCAGTGAATTCAAACTATAACCAAATGTGATCCTATGATATATCTTTTGGTTCTATCTAGATCTATTTCTCCTAGTTATATGCACCAGATCTAGTTTCAACTCTCTCTCTGTGTCCTCCTAGCCCCATTTTGCTACAACATTCTCACGTTAAGGATTGAAGATCAAAGACCATGATTGTGTAGATTGGGACTCGTGTCGTTGTTCACAATGGATCCATGTTAGCACTCTTCTTCAACTATAGATTACTCTATCGCAAACCTAATCCAAGTCCTCATTGATATTAATGATATGTCTCACACTCCTCCTTTTCAACTACATACCAACATATATCTTCCAGAATATGATAGACGGATGAATGGAGAAATTTTCGACTCTTGGATCCAAAGTCTACATGCTTATTTTCATGCATGCCCTACTAAAAAGGATGATCAATGTTGCTTCTTTCTACGATTCATCTTATTGGTATCACCCAAACTTGGTGGCAATCTTAGGGTACAAAAATTTATATCCACTACTCTCCACAACCTATTACCACTTGGGATGCATTTTTCCAAGCTCTCAAAGGACACTTTTACCCTCCAAGGTATATTTATAATTTGACGTATCAGTGGTTACAACTTTGTCAACAACCATGTTAGAGCATCCATAAATACATTTCCATTTTCTCTAAGCTTAGTCTTCAATTCAAGATTTAAGAATTAGAAAAGGTACATGTCCTTAAATTCATTGTTTGGTTATTAGTTGATTTTCACCATGAAGTTAATTTATTTGATAGTTATAAACTAGATAAGGATTTTATCCTTGCTCTAGATATGGAACACAAACTAACTCACCAAATCCCTCTACCTTATTATGCTCCTCCTCCAACTACATCTCCCTCCCCCATTGATTAGTAGTGCCACGGGTTGTTCCTCAGGTTGTTCCTGACTAGGGAATAACGCCAAGGCACCCTATGGAGGAAAATAACCTCCCCACTTTAGAATGAACTGAAAGAATCCAACAACCAAAAGAGATAACCCTCAAATAAGAATGTTTTAATTGATATTTTCTTTAATAAATTGAAGAAAAATATATTTTATTATTATTATTATCAAACATTCAAACTTATAATGCAAACTTGAAGTAAAGATCGAAGAAATTATGTTATAAATATTTTGAGAATTTAATAGTTTCCTTTGTTGCATGAGGGGCACCATAATCCCATTCAATTGGTTTTTAGAAAATAACTATAGAATAAAATAAATAAATAATAAAGAAAAATAAAATTTGCTTCAAAGTAATACTACTCAAGGCCAATACTGATTCAAAGAAAAAGTTTCATCAAGGATGCTCAGAATATACACTCTTTCACACCTGAAATTATATACATATTATAACCTTTTAGTTACACTTCCATGCACATTCATACTCATTTGTACTTTCAACACAATTTAGTAATAAATAACATGAAACATCAATATGAATAATATAAAGATGTATCCTATTATCAGTTAAGATTTATCAACACTCATTTCAAGAATCATAATGTGAAAAGTTGAATGTAAATATTGATATATTAAAACTCTTATAAATGTAGATAAAGATATTTATAAATATAGATAAAGATATTGATTTAATTTAGTAATAAATAACATGAATCATCAATATGAATAATATAAAGATGTATCATATTATCAATGAAGATTTATCAACACTCATTTCAAGAATCATCATGTGAAAACTTGAATGTAAATATTGATATATTAAAACTCTTATAAATGTAGATAAAGATATTGAAATCAATTCTCTGAAAACTTTCTTCGCTCAAAGTTGAAGCCTTATTGAAATGTTTAAATCAACCAAACAAAATAAATACAAAAGAAGCTTATAGAATATTGATTAAACATGGGATGAATCCTATGAAACTCAGAGGGACCATTAAACCCAGAAACTTTTAAAACAATTTTTCTCCTCCCAATGATTGATATCGCTAACATATGCATGTTCTCATTTTAGTCGAAGTCTCAATGTCATATTCTTGCACATTTTTACTTTTATTTTCTTGAACCTTAACCATTTTTTGTTTGAATAATGGTTTCCGAAAATAGTAGAGAGTGGAAATAAAAAATGTTTGGAAAAAGTTATTTCCTCAAAATGTTAAGCATGGAAAATATGTGACTTGTCTATCGAGTCATATATTCTTTTTTTCCTTTGTTGAGTTTGATTTGGAAGCAATTTGGGCACTTCCCTGTTTGTTGGATTATTGCTTTTTAACTTGGTTATTAAATTCCATTCATTTCTTTCGGGATACTTAAAATCCTCCATTTTCCTTGCAACAATATCCAACTCCATGAAAACATCAAAAGATGCAGGTGGTAGACTCTGATGCAGATTTGTAATAGTACCTAAAATTTGAAATCAATTGAAGGTTTATCAAATAATTTTCCTTCAAGAAGGCTAGTAACAATATTTAAATTGTTCAGTATTGTTTATTTGTTTAAGCAAGGAATCATTATATGCCTCAACACTGAAAAGCCAATATATGCCTCAGGTGATATAGAGGAATTGCATGCTCTCTTCCATTCTTTGAACCTACAGAACAAAATATCACCTCAATCTAGTCGATTTGTCAAACAATCCAAAGATATTCCACATCTAGAATTTTCATCCGTGGAACCTTGAAGATCATCTCTCATTTTTGGTGAATGTGCTCTGGTGGGCAAGTTCATTGGTCTATGGCCAAGTCCAAAGGCCGTTGAAACCTGGGTATTAGATCATTGGTGCCTTAAGATCAAAGGCTCGGTAAGATCTTTTATTGTAGGTGAGGTTATTTCATTTTTTCTTTTTTCTAGCAAATCGGAGAGGAATATAATATTCCACTCTGACCCATATTTTATGGGTTCTAGGGGTATGTTTATCTCCCCATGGTCTTTAGACTTCAACCGATAAGTTGAAATCTCCACAGCCCCGATGTGGGTAACACTTATTTATCTTCCTCTTATTTTTTGGGAAGATAACTATCTTAGAGCCATTGGGAATAAATTGGGCATATAAATTGATTGAGATGAGCCAAAAGGAAACCATTTTTTCTATGTGAGAATCTGTGTGGAGGCAGATTTGGAGAAGGGTTTTCCAGAGGAAGTGTAAACAAAAATTGATGAGTGAAGTTTTCGACAGCCTCTTGGCTACAAGCAAATTCCATTCAAGTGCCATGTTTTTCATGATCATGGACACTTTGTTAAAAATTGCCAAAAAATGCATCCATCTCAGTCGCCTCCAATAAAAGAAGTTGAGTTTAAAACGGTCACAGGTAAACATAGGAACCCACAGCGTAAGGGGCTGCCCCAACCAAGAAAATGTCAAGAGAATTTGCAAAATAATTAGTTCAGGGCCCTTGAAAATCTAGGTGATGCAGAAAATCTCGGAGAATATGGAAAGGACCCGAGATCTCACCCTTCCATAGGTTTTTCCCGTCCTCCAGAGGAGCCAAAAATCAATCCAAAATAAGACAAGAAGAAAGATGCTTCAGCAGAAGAAGAAAGAGAGGACCATCGGGAAGTTGAGGAAAAAGATGGAGAAGCTAGTGAGGAGGTTGGAGAAGAAGTTGTTGAAGATTGCACAGAATAGGAGGAAGAAGTGGAAGTTGTAGAAGTAAAAGCAACAAAAAAAAATTCAGGTCATGGGAATACAGTTCCAAAAGCGCAATCTCGTTCTGAGCCCACCAAACATTTTTCTTTTGTTGATGCTTTGAAGACTTATGCACCAAACCCCTCCCCCCCTCTTACAAGGGAAAGGAGATCTAAAAAGGAACAGGCAATTCACAGAGCAAGAAAGAATAATAGTTCGGTAAATGAGGCATTTGATATTTTTCATCCATGTTGGCATCCAAGCGGGGTTAAAGAAAGTTCCATACATTAATTTATTGTTTCTATGTAAACCTTTGTAATCAGTTTGTCAGAATATATTCGTGTTCACAGAAATCTGGTATACAAAATAAGAAAGTGTTTGTTTTCGCCTCCATATGTGACAGAAGGTTGAAGCACACTGAATTATTTACACTACGTAGCAAGAGGCTTTTTACTCTCTTGAAATCCATGTATCTCCTTTGTTGTTTCAACTTTGATGCAATTTCTTTTTTAATAAAACTCTAACCGTTTTTGTTAAAAAAAACATATACTCACAACCCATACTTAACACAATGTGGGTTAATTCTTCAGTTGGTTTTTCTTTGTATCTTAGTACCTATTGGAATACATCCATGGATGAGTGTAAATTAATTATTTAAATATAAAGATCAAAACAAATATGAAATCTTAAGTAAGGCCGAAAATGTAAGTACTCACAAACTTTTCCATGAACCCTTTTCTTCCTCGTCGTCTTGTCTTATATGTTGAACAAGTTCCATTTTTGTTTCTGCAACAAAACAATTGAACATTAGTGTTTCATGAAATAATTAAATTCGATGTACATAAAAAATAAATGAATGATTGCATACCTCTGATGCACATTGTTGTTGGGATGGCTCCTCATGTGCTGCAATAATGTTCATTTCTTTTACCATCTCTTTGTACACTTTTTTGGACATACCTACCGACATGTATTGGTTTTACCCTCATTTATCTCTTGGAATTTGCATAATCTTCCTGAAAAATGAAAAGCACAATCATTTTTTAAAAATCTACATAAAGTTAATATAGCAAAAAAATTAATTTGGTAATTTTTGGGAGATATTATAGAAAAGTATGTTTAGTAATAATACTTTTTAAATGATTATTTTTTGTTATTGTAAGTTTTTTCTATTGCAAGTCTCACGGGTCGCATTGAGCATTGATCCAAAAATGATTCTCGTAGTTTATATATAACCTAATTCTTGTAGTCAATGGGTTGATTTTTGTATTGTAAGTGTAATGTACATATATAAGTTCTTTCCACCATATCCCTCATAGTTTTGTAAAATAATTCCCCCCTCTTGTTAACTCACAACACCACTCTAGACGAACCGAGAACCAATTCATCATGATTTACTTCCCTCATAATTTTTATCTTCTTAGGATGACATTTTGTTCCCTCACTATCAGTGCTTGCACAACATTATGTGAAATCGAGTGTTTAAAACATGTCAATGATTAATGTTACGAAATTAATTTTTAGTAAAAAGTCAAAGAAAAACTTCATGTTGATTACCTTTTGATCCATCCAATTCCTTTATTTGCAACATTTCCATAAATCTTTCACGTTCTTTTGCACTCAGATTGCTAACAATCTTATCAAGTTTCTTCAATTTATTTCTCTACATAACATATCTTAACCAATACATGTCATTAATTTAAACCTACAGATACTTTAGATATATCAACTTTTAAATAAAACTTATATAACTTGTCTTATTTTTTTGTTGGGATAAGCTACCATTGCACTCACTACAATAATTTGTTTTTCTTTTACTTGTATTGGCCATCTTCTATAAAAAAAAAACAAGAATCATCAGATATAAAAATTATGAAATATTTTTTACAAAATAAGATTTCGGTGCGTATAAGAAAATAATATTCAATGATGCCTTAAACATATGCATATGTATCGATATAGGATTACTATGTTGTTACAAAATCGAAAATGTTTTGTTTACAAATTGTTATACTCACGCGGGGCTCTATAAAGTAATAGAAGTATCGATGACTCGTTATTGTTTATTGCACACTGTCGAACCCATGAAAAAATTTAAAATCTAACGCTTTCAGTATTAAAAACAATGTTATTTACATTTTAAACTTAGCAGTGATATTGACAAGAACACGTGCACTGATGTGTTATTCATGTACAGTGCACATCGCTAACCGTGAAAACATTTTTTTAAGAAATTGAGATCCAATGTAATGAGTGGTCCCATTGCAATGGATACCAAACACTTCATATACAAGTAAATAAACCCCATAAAAATATGTCTTTCTTTTTTAATCTCCTTGTGAAATATAGAGAGGGAAACCAAGAGAAACGACAAAAAAGCTAACGCTTCCAATACGAAAGGTAACTATGAAACCCCTTTAGTTTTTTGAGAAAACACTGAAAATTGTTTGAATCAAATAGGGGAAATATTTTGATGATCAATATAATGAAATCACATTCCTAAATTTCTCCTCTATAGATTTGTGTGTGACCTACGATGATCTACTACAAAATTGGCTCTTCAAAAAAATCTATCCAGTCTAAAATATTTGTTGGTAAATCTCTCTTGCATAAATATCCCCTCTAAATTTTGGCAAAATAATGAAATAAGGATTAGAGTTTTCATTTATAAACACAAACATTTTGAAAAATGAAATTCCTGCTCATTTTTTTATTGCATATTTTGGCGCATTCATAATAAACACACATGTTTTTTTTGTAACTTACGTTTTCGGTGCACTATATAGTTTAAAGCGTACCAGTGTGAATTTTACGTAAAAACACATTGACAAACAATTTAATTGACAAAATACAGATTCAAACCTCTGCAATGAAAATTTTTCATAGGTTTTGCTTTGTAGAGCCAAAAATGGAGGTCACCCTTCAATGCCTCTCATAATTTAGCACACTGACACATTAGAAAATAATTAAGCACACTGATAACTTTTAAAAGCCATTCAAAATTCTATTTGTAGTGAGATTTTTTTATGCTTCCCAAACTTTATTTTAAGAATTTATTCGTGTATTGATGATGGTTTTGGCTCAAGTGTAGGAAAAAAATGTTATAATATCAAATGGTCAATTGTTTTGATTCCAGATCACTCCATATCGTTGCAAGTTCTTCAAGTTGTCCACTACCATTTGCAATAAGTCTAGATTTGATTTATAATTCATTTATCTGATTAATTTATGTTATTTATGCATGTGCATTGAATAATTTTTCATTGAATTTGTAGGTTCATAACTTAGGATTGAGTTAGGATGCACAAGATATTCCACCAGTCCAAAAATGCCACAAGCTCTTATCATGAGAAATATACCACAGATAGATGTTTGATGAAAATGGACAACTACTTTACCCTATGAATTGTAGCATGCAATCTTCCAGCAACCATCTTGGTTCAATGGTATTAAACTGTGAATTTGATCTCTTTTATGACACCCCAATAGTATGCAGTTGTTCAAAATGTAAAGGGTTGAAGGCCCAATAAATTAAAGGATAAAGTATGGAGCCTATGATTTAGCATGGCCATGGATGGAGTTAACCTGTATTCCCTGCAAAACACCAACTATTATGTTTGGTCGGTGGTAGTGATCCATAACAATATCCCCCCATGGATGTTCGTGAAGAATGAACATCTTATGTTGGCTCTTATAGACACGAGTAGAAGACAAGTGAAGAGAATGGATGTCCACCTCCAACCATTGATCGATGGATTTGAGTAATTATGGGAAGGGATACATGTATGTGATATATCAAGACCCATCCCAATGGAGAGGTATTTTACATTGTATGGCATATGTGCATACACAATGCATGATTATCCACGACTAGGAGTTTTCTCTAGTAAGAATTTTTATTTATTTGTTTATAAATGTAATGTTATTTGGCATACTTTATTTGGTGCAACTATATTTTTGACACTAATGTTCTTTGTATACAATAACATTGTAAATACTCTAACAAAAGGGTATCATGGATGTAAATGATGTGGACCTTCTATAAATACTAGGTGGTTCGACCACCTATGAAAGCTGGTGTACGACTACTCGAGGGTATTCCTCCCATAAGACCACCCTTATAGAAGAGTTCATGAGTGTATTCAGTAGTGTGTCCATCCTAAAAATGGATATAATCCAGGTTCCTTGCTCTAATCCCATAACTTCTTTTGAAAGTCCATCGACCATCTTATTCCTATCCCTATATATGGCATACAAAGAGATATGTTAGAAATTTTTCATTTGGAGTTTCACATCATCATATAGTGGTTGTAAAGGTGAAATTCATGATTGTAGCTTCCTTTTGTAACAATTGGATAACTAGGAGTGTGATCTGAAAAGATCTTTTAATGACTATGGTTGAGTTTTTAATTGCATGTGTTAATTAACCATTTGAGAAGCTTAATGAAAGAATGAGGAAATAAGAGGAATTATGGCAGCCATATACATATATGCAGATATAAAATGAAGTAATAAACAACAAACCATAACAAGAGAATTGATAATGGAGTTCGGCACAAAATTGCCTACGTCTCCGTGCCTTTGTCTTAGTGGGGGAGGCTTCTTTATTTTTGTTCAAAGCTAAAAAAATACATCACAACAGTTCCATTTGACTACAATACTGATCTGGTCATGTTCTTCCAGATCTCTAGAACCCAGTAGAAGAAACGGCATGCAAAACGGATGACCGGAGCTCCCAGAAATGGCCCGCAAGCATCTGTTCCTCAACAGCTTCCCTGCATAAAAATGGCTTTGGCTTGGCTTCCCTTCAACATAACTCTTCTCTGACTGTCCTCCTTGGCCTCAAACAGGCTTAGTTTTTATATATCTGAAGTTGGTTATCCATCCCCAACTTCTTCCCAAAATCTGGCCTCCAAAAATGCCCAATATCTCCCAAAAATGGCCAAAATCCACTTTTAACAGGCTAAAATCAAATAAAAATCCATAATAATATGGTAAAAACCCACTTTGTATATATATTTAGGCTTTAAGCCCCTTTTATTCCTGCGCGCGCCCCCTTTGAAGGTCATATGGATAGACATGTGGCCAAGCGCCAGCCCGAAGGCTGTGCGTTGGCCCCTCATCTCGAAATCCTTGGTCACGTTGCGCCATTCCATAGGACCGCGCCCCCTATTCTCGCGCTTGGCCTATGGTCTTACCCCTGGTCTTATGGCGAAGGGTGCACCCTCATCCGTGGCCCCTATCCAATACTCTCGCGCAGGTTAAACTCCCCGCGCTCCTAGTTATATGGGGCGGTTTCATGGTAGCGTATGGTTGTGGGCCGGGGCTAGGCCCCGATTCGTGCTGATGGTTACATGGAGGAGCCGAAGTCCAAGTGCTAGGCCCTATCCCAATCCACGCGCATAGTGATTATGCTCTGACGCCCGTGCCCTTAGCCACTGTGGTCACATGTCATATAATAAACCGTGGGCTGGGGCTTAGCCCCAGCCCTTTCCGCCTCCAATTAAACTTTGCATTCAACTTAAATAATATATTTTCCATTTGATTATCAAGAACCAATAGTTGAGTAGGTGGTTAGACTGATCCTGCCAGTTTGTAGCTTGGAGGAGGTTGGGGGTTCGACTCCGGTGGAGACCCCAAAATTTTGCAAATCAACGAGCCAACCAATGGGTGCCATGTGGCAGCCCATGACTGGGCCATGTGGCACCTAAACAACCAATCAGACACTGCCACTTGTCAAACACTGGTTCATCCACTTGTCTGCCATGTACCTATCCTGTCAACAAGCCACTGTACCTGCCATGTCAGCCTGCTGACGTCATTCCGTGCCATGTGTCACCCTTACAATGGTGACACGTGTCACCCTCAGACTGGTCCAACTCACCTGTTGTACGCCCTGTCATATGCCATGTGTCATCTCCAGATGTTGCCACCTCATCTGTATGGCTATACGGCCTGTACAATTAGCCTTCCACGTGGACTGTACGGACTATACAATCACCCCCTTTTTTTTACCTGTTTGGGTTTTCGATCAGAATGCGATATATTTCGCATACAGAGCCCGTTTGACAAAGTAAATATATGGCCGAAATCAGGAAGACGAGACGGACACAATGGCATTGGTTTTGTTGGATTATGAGCACTTTCATTTTTGAGCCTTTTTTAGCCCTGACAGGCTCCTGGATCCGATTCTGGATCACACCTCCCCACTAAAAGACCTTTTGGTCCCCAAAAGGTTACTGACCAGTCAACAAGCTCAGGATAGGCCACCTGGCTTATCCTCTGTCTCTGAACTATGTCATGTGCACCTGTCTCATCAAGATCAACTGTAACACAATCATGACAACTGATAGTATATTGTTAGCCATTTGAACCTTGTTACATCTTACTGAAGCCACTATCATCCATGTAAACAACATTACTAATGATAGTATCAAAAAGACGACTGCAATTGAGTTGATATACTTGAAATATTTGCATGACATGAGCTTATCTTGAAGCAACTTATTATTGATTTTCCATTCAACAATCATTTATTGTTCTTGCTTAAGATCGATTACTTCATTTGAAACAATTATTGGTTTGTTCTTGCTTGCACTGCCTTCTTTAATTGTTCCATTGTTTGAAGTGTTTTATTTTCTTTAACATGATGAGCATGAACCACATAATCTTGACCTGCTTTGGTTAATTGATATTGATTCTTTGTCCTGTAGAAGATTGCCTTACGATCATATAAATATGGACTACCTAAGACCATTCCACATTCTCTTAATGACACTACATCAAATGTTACTTCGTCCACATACTTGTTAGGCGAAATATATGTTGTTATAATAACGTTGTAGTACTTGCCCAACCATTTAATTGTCAACCCGGGGTACGTAGACTGACGAAGCACACGCACTGTATATGCAGGACTGAAGTAGAACTAATCTAATCT
>ML872559.1:8019-19541 GCA_009831015.1 Picea engelmannii
CATAAAGCAAGAAGAAGTAAATAAACAATTACGAGATAAAATTAGCACTATTTCAAATCAAGTGGTAGAGCTTGAAATTTTCCAGGCTCAGGTATTGGGAATACATTTGAAAATAGAAGAGGAACAACATAAAGTGTTTTTAAATCTGGAAGTTATCCATAATTACTTTCAGAAAACAAATAAATCTTTGGAGAATGATCTCCAGAAAGAAAGAGAAGTGAAATCAGCCAGAACAACTTTCCAAAAAATAGTAGCCCTTTCAACAAAGGAAGAGGTCGAAAAGATTCAAAAACTATCCATTTAAGAATAGGTTAAAGGAGATGTAATACTCAAAGTGTGGGAAGCAGACCTGGCCGAAAATAAAAGAATAACCAGAGATGTCAATGATGATTGTCAAGGTATTTTTGATATCTTAGAAAATACTTCATTGAATATTAGAAAAAATGACTGTCCTAGGTTATTAGGAAAGATCAACATTGTCAAGCACCAACTAAGGTTCAAGGAGGATCTGGAGGAAATGAAGGTAGAGATCCCAAAAATTAAGGTAATCAATATCTCCAAAATTGACAAATGGATGGTGATACCAAACTTAAAGTTGCAAACTATTAAGTTCATGAGGAAGATAATAGAAGATCGCTTGCCCAAATTACAGAAAAGATTCTTCATATTTGAGGCAAAAGAGATACTAGACGTTCCTAGAGTTTTGGTGAAGTTTTTGGGAAAATGTGTTCATTGTCTTGAGGTAGAGGAAGGAAGTTCATCAACACCAACATAAAAGTACTCTTGAATATTTTCATCATTAGAAATTAGAAAAGAAATGTAAACAGTTTGACATGATTCATCCATGTAACCGTAGCCTTAGGAAATTGGTTAATCACCAACAGGAAAATATTTGATGATCATGTATAAATATATTTTGAGAGGACTGAGAAAGGGCTTTGGGTTTTTTGAGAGAGCCGATTGTAAGAAAATTTTCCAATTCACTATGATATATGATACAGACGAAATTTTGAATCTTGCCAACTTGTAGCTATGTGTTCTTTAACCTTGTTTACCATATTTTTCTATGTTTCTCTTTCAATGTATTTATAATGAATGATCAATTTGAAGTTTATTTTATATATCTTTTATAATTTAGATTGATTTGGTTATCAAATTATTTACGTCTTTTCCTCTGAAATTGCTATTAGTAATTTTAAGACTTGTAGATCATTTGAACCATGACATTTAACGCTTCATTAGAAATCTCATTTTCTTCTTTATTTCCTCTTACAATATGAGATTCTTTCGTGATTAAAGCCTCATATTTTTTAGTAATAGTTCTTTGCTACTTTACAATTCTCAAATTGTTTCAAGTCCAGGAAACGGCCTCAACTGTATTTATGTTATTATTTTGAATTTCAAAACTATTTTTCATATTCTCATCTTTTAAAAAACCGAAGTAACAATTTATCGAATTCTTTCACAACTAAATAAAATCTTATTCTCCATGACTGTTTGAAATAGCAGAAAACCCAACATAGAACCTGGTCTTCAAGATCAAACTAGTATTACTTTAAACCTATGTAATACTATCCTACAAATAACAACTAACCAGGCTGAATTAGAACGTTCATGGGATGCTATTGAGAGAGATATCAACATCCAAGAACAATGGGAAACTAGACAAAGACAGTTGAGAAAATGATTCTTCTTTACCCTTCCTTTTTTATTCTTATCCTTTAATTACCTTTACCTTTACGGATGCCTTGACGGTATACTTTACATCCTTAAAGTATAAACTTAGGAGCATCATCGTTTTGACGCCATTGCCGAGGAACGAAGAAACAAATCTTTTTCTCTGGGAAGAACGACGTTGACACTTTCTTTCTTTGATAATGAAAAAGGATAGAAAACCTTCTAAGGCTACCTTTATTTTTCATTTGGCGACTCCACGAAAAATAAACTGGTTATTAGCCAAAATAACACCAGAAAGAACCCGAATAGAAAGCAGACCTCGCCAGTCTCTGATTCGGGAAAGATTTTAAAATCACGAAGATCACTTAGACAAGTCTTTTTACCCATACGTACTATTTTTCATCCTGACTTTACGCAGTTGAACATTTCAGAAACACTTGAAAGATCTGTCTCGCTTCCCCTCTCATACGATATGTTCTCTTTTCCTAAGATTTTCTCCCCAGATTTCCAGGAATCTTCTCCTCATGCATTTCTAGCTTCAGCCTCAAATCTACTAATGGCCGCACAAGGAGGTGTTGGAGCTGGAGGTGGTGCCCCAGGAGGACCAACAAGTGGTCAAGTATCGCTTCCTGGAATCTTCGCTAACTACTAGATATGCTCCCCTTGTCCTCCTAGTTCCCCTACATGATCTCCCCGAAAATTATATGAAAAGCCTTCCGAAATTTACAGGGGAAGGGGATTTGACCACCCAAAAACATATAAACTTCTTTGACCAATTTGCTGACATCCTTGGAATAGAACACGAAGATGTCTATTCTAGACTCCTCGTTTAGACTTTCGAAGGACAGGTGAGGACATGGTTCTGATCTTTAGCACTCGGATCTCTAAGATCTTACGAGGAACTTAAAAGAAATTTTACTAGAAAATGGGGAGACAGGAAGGACCACCTCTACTACCTGACTGAATTTGGAGCCCTTAGAAAGAAAAACTCAGAATTTGTTCTAGAATTCACACAAAGGTTCAACAAGTTATATAATAAAATCCCGGTTGAGGTCAAACCTTCACAACCCGTAGCAAAGGTGACTTTTGCTGGTGCTTTTGATCCTGATTTCGCCTTATTATTGAGAGAAAGGAGATCAACAAATCTCATGAAAATGCAGGATGATGCTCTTGATATTGAATCGAACATGATGGCATCAGGGAAATTAAAAGAAAAAATAGGAACCAGGAACAAAGAAAATAGGAAATTCAAAGAGCAAGGTGGACCCTCAGGATCGGGGAAATCCTCGAGAGATAAAATAGATGAGATGGATAGGGTAATTAGAGAACTTTCAAATAAAATCTCAAAAATGGAACTAGAGAAATCGAAAAGAGATAATTTCCCTAGGAAGGATTTTAGAAGGAATCCTGATCCTCAGGCCCCACAGAAAATAATTATAAATGAAGATAAAAAAATTCCAACCCCCTTCAAAAGTGAAAACTTCATTGGAGAGGAAGATCTAGAATATTTTGAAGAGATTGATGAGGATATTAATAATCTTGGCGAAGATATTAAATCACCTTATTTATCGAGACAATATTACAAAAAATCTTTAAATAAAGAAATTACATCGAAAGACAATGTTAGCAATGACACATCTGAAAATTTGGCCTATCAGGGTATCGCAGATGATATTATAGCCGAACTATAGGAAAAATATAATTTAAGACCTAGGAACAAAAGTCTCCCAACTGTTCCAACAAAAAAGATCTTTCCAAGGGGCAAAATTGATAAGGTGACTCCAAAAGTTGTTGACAAACAGACTGCAAAAACTCACACCGTTGACACGCAACCTGTCCAGTTGGAGCTAGTAGGAACACTCGATGTGAAGACACAGGCTCCTGTAAATGAAAACAAGTCCACACCACAAAGAAAAGCTAAGAAGAAAGGAATGGAGGCCCCGAACATAGAAAACGACAAGGCCCTGGGAAATTTTAATCTGGAAAATGAAATAAATAAAATCAAAATTCCTATTCCCCTTGTTGAACTAGCTAAAAATCCCATATACAGAAAACAAATTGCCAAGATGATAATCTTTTTCGAAGATGAAAGTCAGCCTGATGTCATCAACTTAGAAGATGACAAGCCGAACATAGTCTTTGGTCCACATTTCGAAGGTGCGAGAGACACTGTGGCCCCCTTTTATATCACGTTAACCTTGTTTAACCACCTACTCCATAACTGTATGCTAGATTCTGGAGCTTCCCACAATGTGATGCCAAATGAAATTATGGAGAAACTCGGTCTCGAAATCACAAGGCCCTATGGTGACTTATATTATTTTGATTCAAGAAAATTCAAATGCATAGGCATGATTAAAGACCTGGTGGTAGGTCTGGCATAAATCCCAACAAAAATCATTCTTATGGATGTAGTGGTTGCTGACATCCCTCCGAAGTATGGTATGCTATTATCTAGGTCATGGGGTGCCAAGCTTGGAGGATCTCTCCAGTTCGACATGACATACGCTACAATTCCATTTTTCGGAGGACAATACACGCGTCTTTATAGAGAGACTAGGTTGGCATTCACTATAGGTGATCCACATAACCCAAATAATCATCCCGTTTATATTTATGACCAATATTTAGGAAATTGTATATTATCTATTGATGATGATTTTGAAGTAGATGTAGATGAAAGTTGTATAGAAGAAAAAATTGAAAACGAAGAAATAAAAAAAAAATGTATATAGCACTGGTGTATGGAAATTGTATTTTGATGGTGCTTCATCTTTCCTTGGAGCCGGAGCTGGAGCACTCCTTGTGGCTCCCGATGATCAATTCATAATCCCCTTTTGATATAGGCTTCAATGGAATGTGGATTGTACAAATAATGTATGTGAGTATGAAGCTTTAGTGCTAGGATTAGAAGCCGCTAGGAGGATGAAAATAAAGAAACTCGAAGTCTTTGGCAACGCGGAGTTAATCATAAAATAGGTGAATCGACAGTACCAGGCCAAACATCCTAGGTTGAGGCCCTATAGGAATTGTTTCTGGGATCTAATCGAGAATTTCTTCTCCTCTGTGAATGTTCATTTCATCCCAAGGACTGAAAACCAACAGGTTGATGCATTAGCCAAAGCAACATCGACTTTCACACCCCCTACTATGTTTAAATTAAAGTATCACATACAAATGAGACATCAACCTTCGATACCGAATAACATATAGCATTGGCAAGTCTTTGAGGATGATGAACAACTTCAAAATTTTTTAGAATCAATAGATGAATTTGCAGAAACACATACTGATCAAGAAAATCAAAATGATCCCATTTGGATCATGCAGGAGGGGGAGGATTCTAAAGAGTTTCATGATAAAATTGTGAATCACCGAATGCTCGTTCTTAAGAATAACTAGATTCCCAAGGGCCTAATTCCCTTCGAAAGATTATTCAATCAAGATGATATCCCTTCAAAAACCACCCTGCAGCCCCAACCTGAAGAGGTTGAGGATTGTGACATAGGAACTAAAGAAAACCCTCGGATGGTAAAACTATCCAAATATCTATCTACAAAAACCAAAAATAAATACATGGAGTTTCTAAGAAAGTACAAAGACATTTTCTCTTGGTCATATGAAGAACTAAGAACCTATGACACCTCTATGATTGAACATAAGATACCCCTGAAGCTCGGTGTCAAACCGTTTAAACAAAAACTCCGATAAATCAACCCCATCTTATTACCTGTTATCGAATGGGAAGTCAAAAAACTCCTTGATGCAAAGATAATTGTACCACTGAGATATTCCGACTGGGTAGCAAACCTGATCCCGGTTAGGAAGAAAAATGGGGAAATTAGACTGTGTGTCGATTTCAGAAATCTTAATAAATCCTCTCTCAAATATAATTACCCCCTACCTAAAATGGATCACGTTTTATAAAAAGTGGTAGGAGATAATAGGATGTCAATGATCGACAGATTTTCAGGTTACAATCAAATTTCCGTCAACGATCACGATAAAGAAAAAACAACCTTTACCACTCCTTGGGGTACATTTATGTATGATAAGATTCCCTTTGGTTTTATGAATGCAGGTGCTACTTTTCAATGGGCAATGGATATCGATTTCGTTGGCGAACGAGACAAATTTGTAGTTATCTATTTGGACGACCTAACTATTTTTTCTAAATCGGATGAAAATCATTTGATACATCTCAAACAGACATTCGAGAAATTCCGCAGGTTTGGTCTGTCGTTAAATCCTAAGAAGTCTCACTTCGCTATGCAAGAAGGCAATATTTTGGGCCATATTGTATCTAGATATGGAATTAGAATTGACCCTAAAAGAGTTGAAGCTATATATACAATAAGTGTTCCTAGGAATGTGAAAGAAATTCATTCATTCTTAGGAAAAATATTTTTTTTGAGAAGATTTATTCCAAACTTTGCTGAAATCGTGAAATTGATCACAGATATGCTCAGGAAAAACAACGAAGTGAAATGGACAGCAGAATCTAAAGCATCCTTTGCACGCATCAAGAAGGTTATAAGCGAGGCACCTGTACTAGTGAGCCCTGATTATCTCAAGGATTTCCTTATTTTCTCATTTTCCTCTGAACACACACTCGCCGTGGTACTTCTTCATAAGAATGAAGAAGGTTTCGAGCAACCGATAGCCTTCTTTAGCAAAATTCTCCGAGATGCCGAACTCAAATATAATATAATGGAAAAACAAGCATATTCTATGGTAAAAGTGTTAAAGGCTTTCAGAACCTATTTTTTACATTCTAAAGTGATTGCATATGTACCTACTAGCTCCGTAAAAAATATTTTGGTTCAGGCAGACAGTGATGGCAAAAGAAGACGATGGCTTGCCAAAATCCAAGAGTTCGATTTGGAAATAAAACCAACAAAAGTAGTAAAGGGGAAAGGCTTAGCTAAAATCTCAGCTGAATCCAATTTCAAAGCTCTCGGGATAACCGACTCTCAGGGAGAGGAAGAGTGGGTAGACGTGAATGAACTTGAGGATCAAATAGCCAAAATCCGAATTGAAGAGAAATTTTCTTTATCAAATTGGTACAAGGACATAGTATCCTACTTGTTGACATTGAAATGCCCAAGTGACTTGTCTCCATCCAAAGCCAGAATGATGAAGATGCATGCTGTCAAATACTGTATTTCCGAAAAACAATTGTATTGGAAGGACTCGCTTGGCTTCCTCTTGGTCTATCTGGTCGAATCAGAAACAGAAAAGGTCATAGGCCAATTTCACGAAGGATATTGTGGAGGACACCAAACCTGGAGGGCTACCACTTATAAGATCTTGAGGGATGGTTATTATTGGCCCAAACTTTTCTTAGATGTCAATGCTAAGGTACGAGCTTGTAGCCCTTGCCAATTTTTTGCAGGAAAACATAAACTCCCAACATGCCATTGGTCCTGGTCAAAATGGAAGCTCCTTTTCAGCAATGGGGATTAGATTTTATAGGTGAAATTAATCCTCATTCTAGTGCTCAACACAGATGGATCTTGACCGCTACATACTACTTCACCAAATGGGTGGAAGATATTCCAATGAGAAAGGCTACTGATTTGGTGGTTATAAATTTCTTAGAAGAAAATATTTTGTCTAGGTTCGACTGTCCCAGAATGATAGTCACAGACAATGCACATGCTTTTAAATCTATGGATATGGTCAGTTTTTCCCAAAAATATAATATTGTGCTTGGTCACTCCATAGCATACTACCCTTAGGGAAATGGTCTGGTTGAATCTTCAAACAAGAGATTAATCAGTATAATTAAGAAAGTGCTAAGTCAAAATAAAAAGTCTTGGCATGTGCATTTGAAATACGCTCTGTGGGCAAATCGGATAGGCACGAAAAAGTCTATTGGTACTTCTCCCTTCCAAATGGTATATGGGACAGATGTGGTGTTGCCTATAAACCTAACACTTCCTGTAATGAAACTATGGCAAGATGAGAAGGAAGAACCAAATCCTATCACAAGAAGGATAAATCAGCTGATTGAAGTCCAATAACATAGGGTGGAAGTGGATGAAAGGCTACAGAAATACCAGGATGACATGAAAGTGTTATTCGATCATAAAGCCAAAGACATAAATTTTCTCCCCAGAGATTTGGTTTTGAAATGGGATGCTAGGAAGGAGGATTCGGGGAAAAATGGTAAATTCGATCACATCTGGTATGGACCATTCAAGGTTGCATCTCTTGAAGGAAAGAATTCATTTCTGCTAGAAAATTTGGATGGTAAAATCCTGAATGCCCCCGTCAATGAGCGTTTTTTAAAACATTATATGGAATAATTGATTTCTAGAATTCCCAATGTATACACCATTTTGTTTAGTCTTTTATTTCATAATTTTGTTTCGTAAGTCTACTTTCATTTTGTAAATTAAGAAAAATAAAATAAAATTGGTTTATGTCTCTTTTAGAAATAAGGATACAAAATTCTTAAGGTATCCAATTCCTTAAAACCTTGATACTTTTCATATTGTTCTTTCACAGGATTCTGCCTGACAGCCCGAGAAGTAAAAGCAACAAATAGACAGCCTGAAAGTGGAAGATAAATTTGCCAAAAATAGGTGATAGATAAGATTTTCTGTTATTTTAAAAGAAGAACGAAAATGGTAAGGCAAAGGTATGAGTCCCAACAAAGTCTATTTTATGAAAACAAATATTTTGTATCAAAAAATGCATTGATTATCTCGTAAGTTGATAGGTCAATAAAAACGTGTTTTCAAAATCTAGGCTTTAAGGGTTTCACTTAGAACAAGATAGGAGGTAAATAAAGTAAAAATCTTTAAGAGAGAGTTCCAAGAGTTGGGTTTAATTTATGACCTCTGTTTTTCGAATTCCAGATCATTCTACGTCCCCTCTTTCTACCCTCAGTTATGAATCAATTTCTTTTTCAGGTTTCCCGTAGAGGGAGAAGAGATTATGTCTTAACTTTTGAAATTGAAAAGTAGTTCTTAATTGGTAAGACCAGTCCTCACATTTCTTACTCTCCGACTAAACATGGTTATGCTTAGGCTGATCCTGACTCTCCTAGGTTTCTTAACAGTTTTTCTGAGGATTTAAGCTTGCTCAAAGGAAGACCCCTGAAATTAATCTTCCCCTTTTTCTCTATAGACTAACGTGTTTTGAAAGTTGAGAAAAGGTTGGTCTAGAGTAATCAAAATAGGTTGACAAACCTCCATTGCAATTTTTACATAGATACCACCCCTGGTATATTAAGTATCATTGATTTCCCCCGCTTCGTATTCATAAAGTAAATATAAGACGGATGGTGAAAGGAAATTCATATTTGATTGCCCCCATCTAGTCCAAAAGACGATGAAAGGAAATTCATATTTGATTTCCCCCGTCTAGTCCAAAAGACGATGAAAGGAAATTCATTTAAATGATTTCCCTTGTCTAGTATAAAAAGATAGATAACTTCACTGGGGTACTGAACAAGCTCACTGGCAGTGAAGCAATATCTGAGGTTAAATGTATAATTAGCATTCGAAGCACTGAAAGGAAATTCAGTAAAAAAGGACAGATAACTTCACCAGGGTACTGAACAGGCTCACTGGAAGTGAAGCAAAATCTGAGGTATCTATAAGGTTTTCATACTTAAATACCACTCTACTCTAGTTACTAGTTTTTTCGAAACTGTATTTGCATCCCAAGAAAAGACAGGGTTCCCTAATTAAAAATATGAAATTTTCTTCGTTTGATGCAAGCCGAAAGTCACAAATCTGTTGAGTTTCCTAAGATTGTTTTGACCATCATAATGCTAACTTAATTTTAGTAACAAGAAGGAGAATATTATGAATGAGACTGCAACTGAGTTTACAACAAATGAGAACTTTGGAAAGATTTTCAAAAGTAAAAACGAAATCTCCTTTTTCGTCTGTATTCCCTTCCTTAGCAATTTTTGCAGGGATAAACCCTTGACCCCATTAACCGAATGAAGGCACTAAGTCTACATGTTCTCCTCATCCCACAAAGAGACGAGGTCCCCAGTTGGAGCCTATGTTGAAACAATTCTTAAATTTTTTTATCCCTAAGACCTAAACTTTCCTTTTTTCGGGTTTCATCTTTTCATAAAACGCAAATTTCGTTATCATTCCCAAACGCACAGTACCGATGTCCCGAAGAACTCAATTATTTGAATAATAAAAGGAAAAAACCTAAAAATATTATAAGAATCCCGACGCATTTTCTATAAAATTATTTTAATCATGATAAGATTTAAAACTAACAGATTTAAGGTTAACTTTAAAGAGTTTTCGGGATTCGGGGGTTTCTGAAAACATATTTTTCAATTCAAATTGAATTACGAAATCTCGATCCCCGATTTCCCGAAATAAAGAGAGTTAGTTTAAATGTTAATTAATTAATTCTCCAATGCAAAAAGTTAAGGCTTAAGTTAATCATTTCGCGATTCCGAGATTTGGGGTTCAGTGATAACACATCTCTTGTCAAAATGATCCCCAAAATCCCGTATCGTGAAATGCTGATCCATAATTTGTGTTAAACCGAAGTAACTCTGTTTTGTCCTTAACCCTGATTAGTTAGTTAATTAAGATGAATTTAAGTTTTATTTTTAAAACACATCGTGTTTTCGCAACTTCGGAAATCAGGATTCGTTAATGAAATACTTATTGTCAAAATGATCCCCGAAATCCCGAATCGCTAAATATCAATCAATCACTTTGCTAAAACGTTTAAGTCTTAATTAACACGTCGCGATTTCACGATTTCAGAGATAATATTTCATCGATGACATACTTATCGACAACACGATCCCAGAAATCTCGAAAAACAAAATCGTCAGCCTTAATCATATTTTAGCACCAATTAACCTTTTTTCAAAAGCATGATTAATGATAATCATTTTTTAAGGTTTCGTTCATGTTTCGGTTTCCGATTGAGTAAAATGTCCTGAGTTTTCTTTAAAAATCCAAAGGCGCTAAAATACGACCATTTAAATAATGAATCACTGGTGATACGTGGTACTAATGCGTATCTCAGTAAATTATATTATGCATTAAATGCCTTGAATTCTTGTCAGCTGCATCAATCCCGTCACTTTTAAATGAATTAAAAGAGCATTTGAATGTTTGTGTTTTCATTTTATCAAGTGCAAGAAACACTCAGCTGAGCTCATTCATTCATTTTCTGTGATAGGTTTTCCATTTAACGTAAAGTCATGGCACCGAAAAGGCACCAAAGAAGAGTGAAGATACACAGGAAGGAGATATCATCTCTGACACCATGCCACACACTATAGAGTCCATTAAATCTTGGACTCAGATCTCTGAATTTCTAGAATGTGAACTCAAGAATGCTCATCCTGATTCTGAGAATCATTATCGAGACATTGTTGAATCAGAGCTTCATAATATCGTTGCGCACCCTCGACTCGTGACATACAATGATATGATCAGTTGGGCCTTGGAAAAGGTCGATATCTCGACGAGGAGCGTCTTAAACGATCAAGGAGTCGTCGTCGGCTCATTCAGGCCAGAACACATACAAGTAATGTATAAACTCTCGCCAAATCCTAAACATACTTTTATTGCCAAGTTTTTAGCAGAGTTTTAGAGGAAAGAATGCACTGAGGTAGACCAAACTTATCTTGATATGATTAGAGAATGGTGGAGGTGTCCATCAAAATTTAGAACCGATACCCATGGGGTTTATGCAACAACATCCTTGAATGAATACATGGTCTACGTAGCCATTATGCTATGTAGACTTTTCGAAAGAAAAGATCCCTGCCATTTTCATGCAGATTGGGTGCCCTTTTTGGAAGAAGCTTCAGAAGGGTATGCTTTTAACTGGAGTAA
>WSFP011453168.1:0-19541 GCA_009831015.1 Picea engelmannii
GTCACAATTTTAATAAAGGTGAGTCAATGAACTTAGGCACCTAGAAAAAAATAATTGGTTCAACATGGTCGGACTTAAAGTAATTATTAAATGGGTAAATTTTATAAAATCCTCTTAAAAATTCTAAGCATAGTTTAAAAGTTAAGCCTAAGTCTAAATAAGGTAACAAGACTAAAAACTAAATAATAAATTAATAAAAGGGGATGAAGAAAAATCAATTTAAGAATTAAAAGAGAAATATTTTATCTAAATATTTAATTATAAGATTATGCTCAAGAAATACTAAATTGGAAATTAAGATAAGAAAATAAATAAATATAAAAATAATGTGTAAGCATAGAGAGGAATCTAGAGACTAGTTAACTAGAGAATAATCCCATTTTTAACTCAACATAGATGTAGAAAGGTATCAGTCATAAATTGGGAATAAAGAAATAAAAGACATCTAGGAGTGATTTAAGGAGTGCTTTTAGGAGATGTGAGGGAAAGTGACTTATAATTAAATTAAATTTTGGAATTTTTCTGGTGCAACTATTGAGAGGGTGACAAGTGTACGGGGAGGGAAAATTCTAAATTTTATTATTTAAAAAGTGAATTAAATGTGCAAAAGAATTGGGTCTTGAAAATAACTCCTATAAAACAATTGGTAAAGAGGAAAAGAGGATCATGAATGGTATGCATAAAGTTATGATGCTAGAATTTCTTTGATTGATTTTACTTGTGAGATTTGGGACACCCAAGTCAAGAGAGAGAGTGGTAGCTCAACCTTGCAAGGCGAGCTAAGAGCTAGAATTTTCTAGTTGTGTTTGTGCGTGGCCCCTTTGTAGCTCGGGGGGATAAGGGGGAAGAAGAGTATCCCTAACATTGGCTGGGAGGTACCGGTGAGGTCTTGGAAGTTAGCAAGCGGGGAGCTGGACAGAGAGCAAGCGTGGGAGAACATCTTTGCCTTTCATCTCAATGGATACATAATTTTTATTTGAAATGCACTTGTAAAATATTTAATCATAAATAAGTTTAAACTAATGTCGTAACTGTGTGTATTTAGAATATTGATTGATAGATTCCTAGACATTTGAAAGGAAATTTGGTTGTGATGATATGGAGAATATAGTTTTCGTTTCTTGGATCAACTATAATTTCAGTAGGATTTCCATTCTATAAAAGGTGCTTGAATTTCCCACCAATCAAATTCTCAACAATGAGGCTTATTCATATTTTTATGATCTTGTTATAATTTAATTTTTTGTGTATATTTTTATTGAAATATTTTAAAGATATTAACCCCCTTCATATAAACATTTCTATCCTTTTTCGCTTGCCTTCTTGAAGGATTCAAACCTTTATAAACCTTTGTATAATAAAGACCCCTGTCACTACGATAACTAGTTATGTCTTCGTCACTATTGGGGCCCTCGGGTGCATGGACAACCCACAAAAACCACTCTTCGTAGGGGAAAGACCATTAGTGTCTCAAAAAGCATTGAGCATGATAATATTCTGGAAATACATTTTTTCTCAGTTTGTTTTCTTGTTTTATCAGTCATTATGGGTTTATTTCATTCTCGAGAATCATAAGGTTGTGTTACTTGACTTAGTAAAAGGGTGGTTCACCTTTTATGTGTTTGAGAAGGTTGTAAAGCTTCGACTGTGCACTTTCTATCTTGAATTTTTTTAAGAATGTTCTATCTAGTTTTATAAGATTTATTAGAGGAAGAACAAAGTTAGGTTGGTGCTTTTGTTTTTCTTGATCCATGACATAGATTGTGCAAAATTTGGCTTCCTCCTTGCTTCTGAACTCTAGTTTCTTTTCACTTTTGTTGTCTTTCCTAAAAGGGAAAACTATTATATCTCATGCTGTGTATGTTGAATACTTTTCCTAAACGTTTCTTTGAATTTTTAAAAATCTCAATTTTATATTGAGATTTTTAAAAATTCAAAGAAACTAGAGACACTTCTCTAGTTTTTCCATAACATTGTAGTCTGGACTCTGAATCAACTAGAACTGAGACTGCTATATTTTTGCACAAACATTTATTTTATGAAGTACCCATTAGAGTAAGCTTGATCTATGTTCGAACCTTTTGATCATGTATTAGTTTAATGCAACATGTGTATAATAATAATCCGGTCACATATTTTGTGATTTAGTAGTTGGACAGTGTTGTATATCTTCTTTTGTCAGTCTAATTACTCCCCCATTTTTTTCTTTTTATACTGGGAGCTCCCTTTCATTAAGAGTGGTGACCTTAAATGCTATTGGCATTTACCCAAAAACAAGAAGCTGGATTCCACTACCCACTTCGGACAACCCATTCTTTTTGGAGTTGTACCGACATTTTGGTTGACATTTTAATCTTTATGATTTGCTTTGAGGTCGGGTCTTTTTAGAGGTGGACAATGGTTGGATTGGCTTGTTTTGGCTGTAAGAAGGGAGTTTTAATGATAAATTAATATATAAGGGGATTTCTTAATGATAAATTAATATATATTGATGTATTTTCAAGATTATTGGTTGTCTATAACTTTTATGTTTGTTTTAGAATGATAATTTATTGTAATGAATCTAGTCTAGTGGGATTATAATCAAGTGAATAAGACTCATTCATGTAATTAATTTGATTAAATAATGTTCATGGTAGTAAACTGTTTTTATGAGAAAATGGAAATTATATAAGGGTTGAATGTATAATAAGTATTTGATTTTGGTGGAGAGTATTAATATTTTTATTATTATCAATTATAGTCTAATATGAAAGGAGATGTTGTGATGTGGATAATGGAAAGGAGATGTTGTGATATGGATAATGGAAAGATGTTGTGAAATGGATGATCATTGATGCTTTTGTTTTATATAGTTTCTTGAATATGATTGTGTTAGTGGGATGTAAACACCTCCTTGTTCCTCAAAACAATCGCCAGCCCTGAGACCTTAAATGGTTAAAATCAATTGGAACCTGGGCTTGAGCATTAATTATGTGTCCTGGAGGTCCTAACCTTGCAGCGTAGGTTGGGTCGGTAGTTGTTTTTATTCATTGTCTGATTGAAATTTGTTGTAATTTTCTTCAATCTTTCATGATGTGCTAATCTTCTATTATATTTATGTTTATGTGTTGTTATCCTTTGTGACGAGTTGATTGTCTCGTTAGTGATTTCCATGATGAGTAACTGGTATTTCTATACTTATTATGTTGTTGAATAGGCACTTCCATGATCATGTGTTGATGTTAATTTCTTAATGCAAAATTATATTTTTACCTTTGTGCTTCGACTTTTCTTAAGCGTAATGGAGGGATGTTACATATGGTATTAGAGCAGGTTCAACCCTGTGACTAGGGATCATTACACATTCCACTTTATAAACACTTGATTAATAATGTATCGCTAATTAATTTGAATTTTGTCCCTGCCAAGAATCATGGTTATAGGATGCCACAAAGGCAGATGATGTGGTTCCAAGGGAGGAGGTGCGACACCTCCAGTACAATCCACGCTAGAGGGGTCTAAGCCTGATGGAGAAGAAAAAGTCATTGGACAAGAGAAGATTATTGTGGGGATGTGGTTGGGTTGATGAGGTCCTTTTGGAGGATGTCAGAGGCCTTGATTAGCCATCTATATAGAAATGAGGATAGGATGCCTATACCCCCTAAGGGTCCATAGTGCACCCCCACCGGTACTGGTAGCATTCACCAAGAACTCGAGAAGGTCAAGTTTTTCGAGTTCTTGGGTGCCACAGATGACGCAGCCATCGAGGCATGGTTGGAGAACATGGTGATGTGCTTCTCACTTTGTGACTATATCTCCAGCATGAAATTCTTCATGGAGGTATTTCAGCTAAAGGGGAGTGCTCTTCTATGGTGGAAGACACTCCTGTGACAAATGAACATGGTTGTCGAAGACATGTCATAGGAACTCTTTGAGGAGAGATTTCAGGAGAGGTATTTTTCTGAGGAATTCATTGAGCACCAACTCAATGAGTTCAATGCCTTACGACAGGGCGGTCGTAGGTGCCTGAGTATGAGGCCCATTTCATGGAGATACTTATGTACGTTGAACATATAAATACTGAGAAGATCAAGGTCAATAAGTTTGTGTTTGGCCTTAACATCAAAATTCCAGCGAAAGTGAGGATACTAATGCCTCAGACGTTGCACAATGATGTCCAGAAAGCCCTCATAGTTGAGGAAGAGCTGATCAATGGGGGTCAAAGTAGGACTCCTACGAGACCAATGGGATAGGCGACATTTGGTGCACAAAAATATCAAAGACCAGTTAGACATCCATCAAGATATTGAGGCACTCTGAGAGGACCCACGTTCACAACACCATGACAATCGACGCCTCAATAATGGACTCCCTACCAAGGAACAGAACACCAACATCAACATCATCCGAAACAACAACAGTTTAGTCATGTTCAACAGAATAGACTAGGGTTCCAGGCTAGTGGTCCCTTAACTTATACTTTTGGGACCAGGAGTACTAGACCAAAGACCAAATTCTAGACATGTGGAGAGCCACATTACTAGCGTGACTTTATTTTTTAGAGGGCTAGAGCATTCGAGTCAGTTGGACACACTACCGTAGGAGATTTGGGCAAGGCCCATTGGATTCATGAGGCAATGAATAACCGCCAGGCCGAGCACTAGTATACTTTGCTCGAGATGTCAGGTACCATCGCTAACCATACCTTTAGTATTTTGATTGATCTAGGTGCTACAGAGAGATTTGTATCTAGTGCATCACTAAAAATAATTAAGGTAAAGGAAATCGAACAAGATGAGTTTAGATACGTGGAAATGGTTTCGAGAACCAAGAAGAAGGTTGGAGGAAAGATTACGCATTGTAGCCTTAACCTGGGATATTTTGTCATGAAGGAAAACATGTACATCACGATCTTAGGATCGTATGATGTAGTGATCGATATAGACTGGTTGGAATCGTATGATGCTACTCAACTGTAAGACGAAATGATTAAGTTTGATCGATGATGACGGATAGAGATGAGTGATTGTAGGAAAAAACCAAGGAGTTTCCCTAAGTCTCATCTCTTCCCTACAACTACAAAAGAGTATGTGCAAAGGATGTGAGCTATATGCAATCTCAGCATTGAATGACAAGGGCATGGAAGAAGGACTAGAAAATCTTCTGGTAGTACAAGAGTTTGCGGACGTGTTCCGAAAATAATTACCAGGTTTGTCGCTCGAAAGAGAGTTGGAATTTACCATCGAATTAAAACCTAGAACTGAACCGATAGAAAGAACGCCTTATCGGATGTCGACCCCTGAGTTACAAGAGTTTAAAATGAAACTGAAGGATTTGTTGGACCTATGAATTATAAGTCCAAGTGTGTCACCTTGGGGTGTGACTGTTGTTTTCATACAGAAGAAGGATGGGTCCTGGAGACTCTGCATTGTCTACCATCAAATGGAAAGGGCAACGATCAAGAACCAGTAGTTGTTGCCAAGAATAGATGATTTGTTTGATCAAATGAAAGGCGCGACGGTGTTTTCAAAGATCGACTTGAGATCAGAATATCACCAGTTACAGATCAAGGAGGAAAAAATTCCTAAGACAACATTCAAGATGAGGTTTGGACATTATGATTTTACTGTGTTATCGTTTGGATTGACAAACGCCCTAGGGGTATTCATGATCTTGATGAATGGGGTGTTCCACGAATACTTGGATAAGTTTGTTCATGTATTCATTGAAGACATTTTGATATATTATCGAATGATGGAAAAACATGATGAACATTTATGCTTGGTACTATAGTTCTTATGAGAGAACAAATTATATGGGAAACTATCAAAATTCTCTTTTTATCAATCGAGGATTCATTATTTAGGGAATGTTATCTCTGATGAAGATCATTGTGGACCCAACAAAGGTAGAGGCTATTATGTAATGGCATGCGTCGACGAACATACCCAAATTACGTAGCTTCATGGGTTTACTGGGATATTCTTAAGGGTTGATCGAAGGTTTTTCAAAGATAGCAAATCCGATTACGGAATTGCAAAAGAAAAATAAGATGTTTGTATGGACTGAGAAATGAGAGGAAGCGTTTTGAAGGCTCAAGGAGTTGTTTATGACAACACCAGTACTAAAATTCCATGGCATGGATGAGGACTTCTTGGTATGCATAGATGCATCCAAGGAAGGCTTAGGCGGAGTATTGAAGCAAAATGGTCAAGTTATTTCTTACATCTCAAGGAATTTAAGAAAGCATGCAAAGAACTAAGCGACACACGATTTGGAGTTATTTTCCATTGTGTATACTTTGAGAGTATGGAGACACTACCTGCTTGGATGGAAATTTGAACTCAAAATGAACATGTGGTTTGCAACACATTTTTATGCAAAGTGACTTGAAGCACGATAAAGGCGCTGGTTAGAACTGCTTAGCGAGTACGATTTTGAGATTACCTACATAAAAGGAACAGTGAAAAAGTGGCAGATGTGTTGAGTCGAAGACCACACATATTTTTGGTGATACCTCTTTAGACGAATCTTCGTGAAAATATTCTAACTATATAACGCGACGATGACTGGTATAAACATGTTAATGAAATTTTCAAACAAGACACCATGTTGGTACCAAAATTTGAGGGATTTACTATGGACAACGACAGATTAATGAGATATAATAATCAGATTTATGTATTGCCTAACGACGAGTTGATATTTTTGTTCTTAAACAATGCTCATAGAGGAGTGTACATGGCTTATCCAGGACTCATGAATATGACAGAATACCTTAAACCTTTATTCTTATGGAAAGGAATGAAGGCAGACATAGTTAACTACGTCACGAGATGTCTAGAATGTCGGAAACTGAAGGCTGAAAATAGACATCTGGTAGGATTACTATAGCCACACACTATTCTGGAATCAAAATGGGAGGTCATTTCGATGGAACTTATTATAGGATTGTCGTTGATGGCCAGGAGGCACGACTTGATTTTCATGGTAGTTGACACTCTCAAGAAGAGTGCACATTTTATCGTTGTGAGTATGACATATCAGGCGCTAGAGATAGCTAGAGTTTTTATCAGCGAGATTGTGATATTGCATGGCGTGCCTAAGAGGATCATATTTGATCAAGGATCGGTGTGTACAGGACGATTTTGGACTAGTTTCCAAGAGTCCTTGGGAACCCAACTTAACTTTAGTACCGCGTATCACCCAGAGAGAGATGGGAAGACAGAAAGAATGAGCCAAATCTTGGAATATATGTTGTGTATGTACGTGATGGACCAACAAAAGCGTTGGGAGGAGTTCTTGCCACTGGTAGAGTTTGCGTACAACAACAACCATCAAATCACCATTAAGATGGCACCTTTTCAGTTTATTTACGACCGACCGTGTTGGATGCCTTTGAGATAGGATCGACTTGAGGATAGGGTCTTGGTAGGACAAAAATCAATCCAAGAAATGGAAGAAAAAATGAAAATGATAAGACAAAGGATCAAGGAAAAGAAATATTGACAAAAGAGGTATGTCGATGTGCATCGCGTTGACTGTCGTTATGAATTTGGTGATCGAGTCTTCTTGCAGGTGAAACCGCACAAGAATTCGATCATGTTTGGAAAGGGTGCTAAAATCTCTCCTAGGTTTGTGGGACCTTTCGAAGTTGTGGAAAGGAAGGGGCCCGTGGCCTATCGACTAGACTTTCCTGATTCTTTGAGGATTTTACACGATGTTTTTCATGTATCTATTTTGAGACGTTATGTTAGTGATCCTACACATGTGATTGACATGAGTTCCTTGTAGGTGTCGGACGAGGGCACACTCACGGTAGAGACAATTTGCATTTTATCATCACATTCGACAACTACGACGTTGAACAATCGATCGGGTCAAGGTCCAGTGGGAAAATTATAGTCCACACTCGGTTACTTGGGAGGATGCATATGATATGCGCCAACAATTTCCATTTTTGTTTGATAGTTAGACATTTAGATCTTGTCAGATACTTTATTTACTACACTTATACTGTGAAATTTTGGGGTGAAGTTTAAATCAAGAGGTGGTGTATGTAGCATCCCTCTCTTGCGCGCACATGATCCAACTTATTCTTTTAGGACATGTGCATGCAAGTCATCCAGTTTTGTATATGGTTGTCTGTTTCACTTATGGATTTCGATGATGATGTTGTTGGATTATGATGTTATGTTATTTGATATCTATGTATAGACATGTGTTATTGATGGGTTTATCATGTATGTGAAGGAAACTTGACTGATTTAGGTTTTTGATGGCATCAATGGACCTCCTTGGACTCTGGATCCAGTCATGGAGTGGATTGTATAAGGTTTGGGTATTTCTATTTATGCATATGTGACATATGATTTGGTATATTATGATGTTGTTTATGGATCATAGACAGGTTTCGTTGATGGATGAAGGAGGACGATTACCTACTAATCGAACTCACACATGGAGTAAATGGGCCATGCACAACAACTATATATTAAGGGAGAGATGTAGCAACATCCCTACCACATCCTACTAGCACTCCCGCTGTGGCTCGAATTTTAGGTTAACGATTACCTAGTTCGAGGGATCCACAATGTTGTGAGGGAAGAATAAGACAATCACTCACGAATATTCTAAGGGGCATGCAATAAGGAAGGATCCTTATTCCTTAGAGGCCCTTAGTCTCTCACAAGGTCCCCTGATGGAGTATTGACTCCAAGGGTTGAAAAACTACCAAAATCAGTCAAAGGAGAGTGGCACCCTTGGAGCATTTAGTGTGTCTTGAAGGGCACGTCGCATAAACAAAATTTGAATAAAGGTGAGTGGCACCCTTGGAGCACAGAGTGCTTCTTGAAGGGAACATCACAATTTTAATAAAGGCGAGTCAATGAAACTAAGTGCCTATAAAACCATAATTGTTTTGACATGGTCGGACTTAAAGTAATTATTAAATGAGTAAATTTCATAAAATCCCCTTAAAAATTCTAAGCCTAGTTTAAAAATTAAGCTTAAGTCTAAATAAGGTAAGAAGACTAAAACCAAAATAATAAATTAATAAAAGGGGGATGAATAAAAATCAAGTTAACAATTAAAAGAGAAATATTTTATCTAAAGATTTAATTATATGATTATGTGCAAGAAATAATTAACTGGAAATTAATATAATAAAATAAATAAATACAGAAAGAATGTGTAAGCATAGAGAGGAATCTAGAGACTAGTTAACTAGAGAAGAATCCCATTTTTAACTCAACAAAGATTTAGAAAGGTGTCACTCATAAATTCGGAATAATGGAATAAAAGACAACTAGGAGTGATTTAAGGAGTTCTTTTAGGAGATGTGAGGGAAAGTGACTTATAATTAAATTAAATTTTGGAATTTTTCTGGTGCAACTATTTAGAGGGTGACAAGTGTATGGGGAGGGGAAATTCTAAAATTTATTATTTAAAAAGTGAATTAAATGTGCAAAATGATTGGGTCTTGAAAAAAAATCTTATAAAGTAATTGGTAAGGAGGAGAAGAGGATCATGACTGGTATGCGTAAAGTTATGTTTCAGAATTTATTTGACTGATTTTACTTCCAAGAGTTGGGATACCCATCTAGAGAGAGAGAGTGGTAGCTCGACCTTGTGAGGCGAGCTCAGAGCTAGAATTTTCTAGTTGTGTTTTTGCGTGGCCCCTTTGCAGCTCGGGGGGCTAAGGGGGAAGAAGACTACCCCTAGCATTTGCTAGGAGGTACCGGTGAGGTATTCATGATTAACAAGTAGGGAGCTTGACAAAGCGCAAGCGTGGGAGAACATCTCAACATTTCATCTCACATGATATAGTATTTTAATTTGAATTGCACTTGTAAAAGATTTAATTGTAAATGATTTTAAACTATTCTAGCAACTGTCTGTATTTAGAAGATTGATTGATAGATTCCTATACTTTTGAAAGAAAATTTGGTTTTGAGGATATGGAGAATATAGTTTGGGTTTCTAGGATCAACTATAATTTCAGTAAGATTTATGTTCTATAAAGGATGCTTGAATTTCCCACCAATCAAATTCTCAACAATGAGGCTTATTCATGTTTTTATGATCTTGTTATTATTTTATTTTTTTTGTATATTTTTATTGAAATATTTTAAAGAGATTAACCTCCTTCATCTAAACATTTCTGTCCTTTTTCTCTTGCCTTCTTGAAGGATTCAAACCATTGTATAATAAAAACCCTTGTAACTATGATAACCAGTTATGTGTTAGTCACTACTGGGGCCTTCAGGTGCATGGACGACACACAAAGACCATTGGTCGCAGGGGAAAGACCGTTGGTGTCTCAAAAAGTGTTGAGCATGATAATATTCTGGAAAAAGCATTTTTCGTCAGTTTTTTTGTTTATGTTTTATCAGTCATTCTGGGTTTATTTCATTCCTGGGAATCATAAGGTTGCGTTATTTGACTTAGTAAAATGGTGGTTCGCCTTTTATGTGTTTGCGAAGGCTGTAAAGATTCGATTGTGCACTTTCTATCTTGAAATTTTTTTAAGAATGTTCTATCTAGTTTTATAATATTTATTAGAGAAAGAACAACGTTAGGTTTGGTGCTTTTGTTTTTCTTGATCCATAACATAGATTGTACAGAATTTGGCTTCCTATTTGCTTCTGAACTCTAGTTTCTTTTTACTTTGTTTTTCTTTCTTGAGAGGGTAAGCTATTATATCTCCTCCTGTGTATGGTGAGTACTTTTCCTAAAAGTTTCTTAGAATTTTTAAAAATATCAATTTTAGATGGGAGACACTTCTCTAGTTTTTCCATAAGATTGTAGCATGGACTCCATATCATCTAGAATTGATACTGCTATATTTTTTGCATAGAAAATTTTATGAAGTACTCATTAGAGTAAGCTCGATCTATGTTCGAACCTTTTGATCATGTATCAGTTTAATGCAACATGCGTATACTAATAATTCGGTCACATATTTTGTGATTTATTAGTTGGACAATGTTGTATATATGCTTTTGTTAGTCCGATTACTCCCCCATTTTTTCCTTTTTATATTGGGAGCTCCCTTTCATTAAGAGTGGTGACTCTAAATGCTATTGGCATTTATCCGAAAACAAGAAGCTCGATTCCACTACCCACTTCGGATGACCTATTATGTTTGGAGATGTAGCGACATTTTGGTTGACATATTAATCTTGATGATTTGCTTTGAGGTTGGGTCTTTTTAGAGGTGGACAGTGACTGGCTTGGCTAGTTTTCATTGTAAGAGGGGATTTTTTAATGATAAATTAATATATAAGGGGAGTGTTTAATGATAAATTAATATATATTGATGTATTTTCAAGAATATTGGTTGTTTAATTAGAATTTATTATAATGAATCTAGTTTGTTGGGATTATAATCAAGTGAATAAGACTCATTCATGTAATTATTTTTGGTTAAATAATGTTCAAGGTAGTAAAATGTTTTTATGAGAAAATGGAAATTATATAAGGGTTGAATGTATAATAAGTATTTGATTTTGGTCGAGAATATTAATATTTGTATTATTATCAATTATAGTCTAATATGAAGGGATATGTTTTGATGTGGATAATGGAAAGGAGATGTTCTAATATGGATAATGGAAATATGTTGTGAAATGGATGATCATTGATGTTGTTGTTTTAGCTAGTTTCTTGAATATGATTATGTTAGTAGGATGTAGACACATCCTTGTTCCTCAGAAAATTCGCCATCCCTGAGACCTTGAATGTTTAAAATCAATTGGAACCTGGGCTTTAGCATTGCTTATGTGTCCTGGAGGTCCTAACCTTGCAAGGTAGGTTGGGAGGGTAGTTGTTTTTATTCATTGTTATTTATGTTTATGTTTATCGCTAATCTGCTAAATTCGTTAATTTGTTATGCTATTTATGTTTATGTGTCGCTATCCTTTATGACGAGTTGATTGCGTCGTTAGTGAATTCCATGATGAGTAACTGGTACTGCTATATTTATTATGTTGTTGAATAGGTGTTAATGCAAAAAAAATAAATTACCTTTCTGCTTCGACTTTTGTTAATTGTAACCGATGGATGTTACAGATGACTTATATGTGTATTTACATGTTAAAGTGTTTTCTTATCTATTGGAGTTACTTCACACACACCCAAGATTTCATTTTCCTAAGGTTTTTCCTCGTTTATTATTCATAATTAGTCATTATTTAGTCTCCTATATTTTAGCGGAAAATACTCCACCTAGAGAATATTTTCTTTCAGTTGACACTTCAGTTTGACTAGTTGAGTTGAGTTTAGATGTTGCATTGGTTTTGTCTCCATGAAAAATTGGGATAGTCACCACGATAATTCGAACTTGCCTTGGTATCATCACCATAATGGTACATTACCCTTGATTCCATGAGTTAACTCCTCACTACTCTATGTTCAGTCAGTTAACTGAAGACTGGTTGACTAGTTAACTCAACTAGGTGGTAATTCAATCTAGTAACTGCCTGAGAGACTAGACTAGGTGGCAGTTCACTCATGTAACTGTTGGTGTGTGTCCAGATCACTCTGGACCACAACTATAGCACATTTTTTCTCCTCCATTGCACACTCATTGAGTTATACAGAGTATATCATGTGTAAATTATTCATTATTCACAATGGTTAATGAAAATTCTTCTATTATTTCTCTCCTTCTTCTTATTTCTCAAATTATATCTGCAAATGTGTGTATTATTGTTTATTTAGATCTATTATGTGTAGTTTCAACACACTTACAAGGTATCAGAGACGACGGATTGCTAAGCAAAAGATACACCAAAAATTTTGTAGGTACAAAAGATTGAAGACATCAGAAAGATGTATTTCCAAAAAGAATTCTTTCTTACACCTTAAAAATACTTTGCATGGAAGGAGAAAATAGCCATACATATCCGAACTAGAGTTTTGTAGAGGTTAAAATTGAATACAGATAAACAAACGACATCATCCATAGAAAAATACAACTATTTAAATCGCATGGATGAGGCACTCAGAACAATTTGCAGTCTTATTTCTCCTGATTTCCTTTTTCATATATATTCTTGTAAGAATCCTAATGAATCCTAGACCACCTTGGAAGGGCTCTTTGAAAAACATGATGACCCGAGGGGACACATGTTGGAGGTGGAGCTGCTCACATTGGATCCAAAAAACTTCGATAATATCCAATATTTCTTTACAAAATTCAAGGATTTACTGTCACAACTCAAATCTTGCAGGGTTGATAAATTGAAGGAGGTGAAACAAATGGTTCTCACCATTCTCTCCAAGCTTGGTCCTAAATTCTCTATATTCGTATCCAAATTCCATACTGTCATATTCGCCTCTGGAGCCACCTGGAAGATGCCTTCTCTTGAAGACTTTATCGAATCCCTGACACAAGAACAAACCAAGCTCATCAACATGGGAAAAATCAAAGGCCCATTGGCACATGCACTCACTGTGCATGATGGTTGCCAAAAATATCAGAAATCTAAAGATAAAGATGCCTTCTCTTAAGGACTTTATCAAATCCTTGACATAAGAGAAAACCAAGCTCATCAACATGGGCACAATCAAAGGCCCAGGGGCGCATGCACTCACTGTGCATGATGGCAACCAAAAATATCAGAAATATAAAGATAAAGATAAACAAAAATCTCATGCACATACGAAGAAGGAAGGGTACACAAAACCCTTCACTGATGCCTCTGGATCCAAAGGGGAAAAGGGAAGAAAAGGGGAGAAAAGCATGTATTGTCACAAAGGATTCCATTCAGAATCCACATGCATGAAAAACCAAATAGATCTGATGTCTCAAATACTTCAGTAAAACAAACTTGGAGATCGCATCCTCGATGGTGCCAAGAAGAAGAAGTTAGAAGATCTAAATTCCAAGAAATACAATTTTAGCCATGCCTTGATTTCCATCAACTCCTCTCCCGATGCTTGGATCGTAGATTTAGGAGCATCACATCACATGTCTTCCTCAAAAGTAGTATATTCTTCTTTGGATGCATGAAAATTTCCTCCTATTATAATGGGGGACAACTCTTCTGTCGAAGTCACTGGAAAAGGAAGGATTCAACTCACCAATGCAAGCTCTGAGAATGTGTTGCACATTCCCAAACTTTATGTCAACCATTTCTCCATGTATCAGATGACGAATTCTGGCACCGGAAAGAAATTCATATTCACACCAAATTCCGTGGACATCTACGACATGCAAACCAACTCCAGGGTTGCTACCCATGAGGTAAATCATCAGTCTAGATTGTATACTTTTTCTGAATTCATTGAACCTAATTCTTCTTTACTACTTACTCATGTTGATGAAAGTAGTAGAATATGGCACAAAAGGTTTGGAAATTTGAATTTCAGATACATGCAATAGCTTAGAAAGAAAATATTGGTTGATGGTATACTAGACATCCATTTCTCCAAGGGAGTGTGTGAGGGATGTGTTCCCAGGAAACACCCTTAAGAGAAATTCACCAAGGGAAAGTCTCATAGAGCCTCTCCACCTTTAGATCTGATCCATAGTGATCTCATAGGTCCTTTTCCACATCCATTGATCAAGAAAGTGAGGTTTTTTCTCATTTTTGTTGATGATTTCTCATGTTTTACTTGGATCTACTTTCTCAGGAAAAAATCTGAGGTCTTCTAACACCTCAAAGATTTCAAAGCCCTGGTTGAGACACATTCTGGAAATAAGATCAAATTCCTCCAAACTGATAACGAGGGAGAGTATGTAAATCATGATATCCATAATGTTTTCCATGAGGCGGGGATTTAGTTGCAGCACACAGTTTCCTATACTCCGCAGAAAAATGGAGTTGTTGAGAGGAAAAATAGATCTCTATAGGAGATGTCATCTTGTATGTTGCATGCAAAGTCATTACCATGGATACTATGGTCCGAAGCACCTAATTGTGAAACATACATTCGAAACAAATCTCCCCATAGATCTATCAAGGATAAGACCCCCTATGAGGCTTAGAGCGGCCTCAAACTGGAAGTGACCCACTTTTGCATTTTCTGTTCATGTTCATGGGCTAGGATTCCCTCTGAAAAGAGGAAGGAACTTCATCCACAGAGCATTGCGTGCATTTTTTTTGGATACCCTGACAATGTGAAGGGATATTGACCTATTGATCTTTACTGGGATCAGATCATCATTGAGCATAGCTTCAAATTCGAGGAAAGTGTCTCGCATGCACCTCAATAGCTACATGCAGACACCTTCGCTCTTCCACTTGTCCGAGATGATGAGCATGCACATGCCAAATCTTCTTCAGACGAGAGTTCTGATTCAGAGGACTCATATGATTTAGATTTAGAGTCAGTACAGTCAGATGCAGATTCAGAGCATCGAGATGTAGTTGCAGAGATAGAGCAGACGCCCAAGTAGGCACAAACTACTCTTCAGGATGTAGTGGATCTCGTTGGTGATCCAGCCGATACTAGGAGGTCTCGATCCGATTTTAAGGAGCCTCCTATTGCACTCACTACCACTAAACCATTGCCCTCCATGCATCTTTTCTTGGTTCAGTATTAAGATCCACAATCTTATGGCAAGGCTACTGGAAATCCCTTTTGGGAATCCTCCGTCCAGGAGGAGTAAAACTCCCTCTTCGAGAACCAGAATTTGGATTTGGTTCCCCTTCCTTCTGGGAGGAAACTTGTCAGATGCAGATGGGTATACAAGACCAAGAACACAGTGGATGGATATATTAGCAGATACAAAGATAGGCTTGTTGCTAAATGATTTCAGCAGGTTCATGGTATTGACTATGATGAGACCTTTTCTCTAGTAGAGAATATGGATTCCATACGATTGACACTTGCCATTGCGGTATCCAAAGGATGGGAAGTCCATCAGATGGACGTGAAGAATGAATTTATTCACGGTGATCTCTCTGAGGATATCTACATGGAGCAGCCACAGGGATTTATGGATGACTCATCTCTGGTATGTCAACTGAAGAAGTCTCTTTATGGCCTCAAGTAGGCTCTGAGGGAATGGTATTCCAAGATGGAATTCTACATGTTTTCATAGAACTTTGTACGTTGTAAATCATACCCAAATGTCTACATGCTCAGGATGACTAAGTCACTTCTACTTTTAGTTCTATATGTTGATGATTTGTTGGTCACCGGGTGCTCGACTTTAGCAATTGTTGTAGTCAAGAGGATTCTACATGACATGTTTTTTATGACAGACATGGGTCCGCTACACTTCTTCCTTGGACTTGAGATCAGTCAAGATGCATGAGGCATCAAACTGTCTCAGGCCAAGTATGCACGAGATATCCTTGAGAGATTTCACAAGACAGACTGCAATTCTTCCTTGACTCCTTTCCTATCAGGAGTCAAACTTGAGGATGGCGGGGAGACTCCATTGATTGAAAACACACTATACAAACAACTAGTGGGGATCTTGTTGTATCTCACACACTCCATACCATACCTCTCATATGCAGTTGGCGCAGTTTCTAGGTTCATGCAAGAGTCGCATGAGCTACATTTGAAAGTTGCAAAGTGTATCCTTCGATACATACAGGGCACCATCACCTTTGGGATTCATTATGCACCAGAATCTACATTATATCTCATCAGGTTTACTGATTCTGACTGGAATGGCTATAAAATTGATCGCATGTCCACATCTGGTTACTCACTCAGTCTTGGTTCCAGGCCTATCTATTGGTCGAGCAAGAAGAAAGCTGCCATTTCTCTATCTTCATCCGAGGCAGAGTACAGAGGGGTAGTTAACATAACCATTCAGGTTATGTGGCTACAACATTTTCTCATTGATTTGGGAATTCAGTTTCATCGATCGATCGTCATCTGGTGTGACAACCAAAGAACTCTGAAGTTCTGTAGACATCCAGTTCAGAGGTAGCAGATGAAGGACATTGAGATCTATATGCACTACATCCATGACTTAGTACACAAGGGGATTATCTACTTACATTTTTTTCCTTCAGCAGAACATACGACATACATCTTCACCAAGACCTTCCCTGAGAAGAAGTTCCATTCTCTGTGAAGCCATCTTGGAGTAAAGGACATAGTTCCCTAGCAACTGCAGCTCTTCTTTTTACATACATTGTACCTTGAGGGGGGGGGGGGTTTCCCATGAGGTTTTTTTGTCTTTCCTCACTATACTTCAGTGTATATTTTGTATTTGGGTACCTAACATGGCCTCGTTGTCGGGGCCCATTCTTTATTTCCACCATAGTGATGTTTAGGGCGGGTGTTGGAGTTAATTTACACACACCTAGGATTTATTTTTCCTCATTTTTTCCTTTTTTATTAGTCATTATTCAATCTCCTATATTTTAGGGGAGAATATTCCACCTGGAGAATATTCTCTTTCAGTTTCACTAGTGGAGTTGAGTTTAGATGCTGCATTGGTTTTTTCATGATGCAACATTGGGATCAACACCATGCTAATTCGACCTTTCCTTAGTATCATCACCAGACTGACGCATTACCCTTGATTCCCTTAGTTAACTCCTCACTACTTTTTGTTCAGTTAGTTAACTAAAGACTAGTTGACTGGTTAACTCAACTAGGTGGCAGTTCACTCCTGTAACTTCCCGAGAGACTAGACTAGGTGGAATTTCACTCTTGTAATTGTTGGTGTGTGTCCAAATTACTCTAGACCATCACTATGGCACATTGGTTCTCCTCCAGTGCGCACTCATTGAGTTATAAAGAGTATATCATGTGTAAATTATTCATTATTCACAACATTTAATGATAATTCTTCTATTCTTTCTCTCCTTCTTCCTCTTTCTCAAATTCTCTTTACAAATGTGTGTAATGTTTAGTTAGATCTGTTCTGTGTAGGTTCAACACATTTACATTATCATTTCATGGTACATATATTTTCCCAGTAGAAGATCAAATGACAATCGTGTTAAAGTGATAGGGGTTAATTCTTTTTAGAGAGTGATATTATACCTTAGATTGATTCCTTCCTATACTTGGGGGATCAATTTCCTTAGTTGTCATTACTTTTATTCCCTAACAAATTAGGGTGAGATTTTACATAATTTGATTTATCCTCCAAGTTGAGTTTAAGGGCGGATGTTGGAACCTATTGTTCTTAGCTTAAAATTACCTTCTTGAACACATGAAAAGTAGTGTACCTCCATGAGAGTTGACAAAGATGGAGTGCTAACCAACAATTTACTTTGGGGGAATAAAATTTGACTTCGTCCACTTTAATCACCAGGTCCATATTATGTGGATAGTTATGGAGTGTGGTCCTAGACATTGGGGGTTTTATATATCTACCTAAACCTACATATAGACAATTTTATAGATCAATCTATCATCATCATATTTGTATCTATGCTCATTGTGCTAAATTTTTGAATATTGTAACACCACCACTTCTTTTAGAATGATGGTTATTCACTTTTGATGTACTTCCTTACTCAAATAATAAATAGAATTACATAAATTATTTCTCCAAAAGCATTACTAGTGCACAATAATGACATTCCAATGTTAAATACTTAAGAAAGCTTCCACTCTTCCCATATTTTTTAAGTCCACTTTCTCTTCATAATGTATACAACTAACTCATAATGACATTCCAATGTTAAATACCTAAGAAAACTTCCACTCTTCCCATATTTTTCTAAGTCCACTTTATCTTCCTCATGTATACAACTAACTCATAGTTATCTAACTAGGAGCAACATAAGGTCATGATTAAATAAATACTTATCATCATAATTTAAAAACTTATATTGTTATGTTATAATAGTTAAATGAATCATCAAACCTTGTTTATAAATAAGGTTAAAATAGGTTATATGTACTTTGTTGATAAGGAGAAAAATGAATATATTCATATGTATAGATTATCATTAATAAGAAAAATAAGTATATTGATATGAGTAAATTATAAATAATAGGAATATATATATAGAGAGAGAAAGAGAGAGAGATGGTGAATGCATGAAGAAACTACTATTTATACAAGTTAAATAAATAAAAATAATTTTTCGTAATAATTTTATATCAAAGTAAAATATAAAAGAATATTATTTTATTTTGTTTTATTATATATATATATATATACTTTTAATATATTAAATTTTTTTTTTTTAATAATTTATCAAAATAAAATTTGAAAAAACTTCATCATTCATATATAATTGTATATCAAAATAATATATATATTAATTAACGATATCCAATTTTATTCTCCACAATCTATCATAAATTTATATAATAAAAATTTATGAGTCGCATTAATGATATAAGTGTATAGTATTTATTTGTATTAGAAGAGTTTACTTAGGATGGCAATAAAGATAAACTTGACTTGCTATAGATTTTGGTAGATAGAGATGCTTAAATTATTACGAGGATAACATAGATAGAATGAGATCTTCCTTTTAAACCTTAATATGTCACCTTTGCTTTCCCAACTTAGATTTCCTTAAGAAGTTACATCGAGATTTAAGTTTTGGAAGGAGAATGGATGGGTTTAAATAGGATTAAAAAGAAACAATTATTTATTAAGGTAACTTAGAATG
>ML872561.1:7693-19540 GCA_009831015.1 Picea engelmannii
GGGGGGGGGGGGTTCCCATGAGGTTTTTCCTCTTTCCTTGTTTATTTCAGTGTATCTTTTGCACTTGGGTACCTAACATGGTCTCATTGTCGAGACCCAATCTTTATTTTCACCATAGTGATGTTCAGGGGGGGTGTTGGAGTTACTTCAACACACACCTAGGATTTCTTTTTCTAGAGGATTTTCCTTGTTTATTATTCATAATTAGTCATTATCTAGTCTCCTATATTTTAGGATATAATATTCCACCTAGAGAATATTCTCTTTCAGTTGACACTTCAGTTTGACTAGTTGAGTTGAGTTTAGATGTTGCATTGGGATCATCACCATGAAAAATTGGGATCATCACCATGATAATTCGACCTTTCCTCGGGATCATCACCAAACTGGCGCATTATCCTTGATTCCCTGAGTTAACTCCTCACTACTCCTTATTCAATCAGTTAACTGAAGACTAGTTGACTAGTTAACTCAACTAGGTGGCAGTTCACTCCTGTCACTGCCTAAGAGACTAGACTAGGTGGCAGTTTACTCCCGTAATTGATGGTGTGTGTCCAGATCACTCTAGACCACCACTATGTCTCATTAGTTACTCATGTATCCTATATCTGTTGTAAATTATTCACTCTTTGAGTGTGGAAAATGGTTAATGAGAATTCTTTCTCTCCTTCTTCTTCTTTCTTCTATTCTCTCTACAAATGTGTGTATCATTGTTTAGCTAGATCTATTATGTGCAGATTCAACACATTTACACTTTGTTGGTCTTAGTGTAGATATTGTGTTGGATTACTGAGAGGGGGGGTGAATAAGTAATAGAGCAATATAATCCTTTTTAACCATATAATCCAAGTGTTATATCAATGTAGTATTATCATACCATAACTGTAGAGTAAATAAGAAATGAAAAATCATACACATACACAGTACACTAGTGTTTTACGTGGAAACCCAAAGTGGGAGAAAACCACAAAATGATTTTTCTTATATGTCTTGAAGAATTACATTCATTGAAAGCACCAACTTTGTCACACACCCACTGTGAAATAATAAATTTTTTGCCTTTTCTTGATGGATAGAATCTCTGAAAACCTACAGAACTTAGCATAGGCTGTATATGCCATCTCTGCCTCGACAAAGTCTCTGCATGACCTCCTAGTCTTAAGGATCATTCAGTTTCTTTTATGAGCCGAAGCGGCTCCATCGATTCCTTGCTGAAATCTCAATTCAATCGATCCATAGGTCCTTCGGAAGTTCCCCTGTGCAAACAACACTAGGCACGAGCTCCATGACTCCCAAGTGACCATAGTGCTATGACCAAGGCCTATTCCCAAAGGCACTTCTCGCAACTTGCCATCTCACGAGTTCGCGATTCAAATCTCTCGACTCCTCCTTTCCAATCTTGTGATACTTGAGATCACGAAATGGGTATAGATCCCTTCTGTCAGTGCCCTCCGCACGTGACCACCGGCTAGGCTAAACACTAGCTCCCGTCGCAACTCATGAATTCACAAATCGAAGGCTTGAATCTCCATGCTCTTCCCATGTGAACCTCCAAAACTTGGAATTCAGTGAGGGTTGACCTTCCTTTCACACTTCTCGCAACTTGCCACTTCGCGAGTTGTAGCGTCGAGCTCCCGTGCTCGTATCTCACGAATCCCTGAGATGCGAGAAGTCAACGGAGTGTTGACTCCTTTTTCCCAGGCGACGCGTGTCTTCCTGTCAAACATGCAGGCCCCACCTTGTGGTTCTACCACGTGTCCACACTCGTGCCTCGACTCTCGGCACTTCGGGACTTCTGATGTCGAGAAGAGGTTCTCTCAACCTCTGAACCTCTGAAGGCACGATGCACATGATGATGCTCCTGATCCAACAATCCTCCCTTGACCTAGATCCAACGGCTATCCTTGCTCCTCGTGATTTCTCCACTCGCGACTTGGAGCACCCAACTCCTGAGCTCTCATCTTGTGAACCTCTGAGTTCGCGAGATCCCTCGATTTCTACCACCTGTCCTCCTCAGATGGACGGTCCTGATCTTCTCGTGACTTCGCCACTCGCAAAGTCTAGGTGCCCAAACTTGGCACCTTCCCTTCACGAAACCTTGAGAAGAAATGTTATCTTTCCCTCTCGCATTCTCGCTATTCGCGACTTCGCAAGTTGAAGGGTTGAAATCTTGTTCCGTTACCTCACGAATCCCCGAGATGCGAGAGGTCAATGGGTGTTGACTCCTTTCACTAGGTGACATGTGTTCACCTATCTATCGCATGGGCCCACCTTGCAGTTCTACCACATGTCCCTCATCCCTAGCTTCGGCATTTCATGACTTCGCTTCTCGAAGCACTACCTCCTTTGTATCCCGACACCCGAAATGATGATATCCCGAACTCCTCGCTACTCCTTATCACAACTCGTGACTTCGGGACTTTCGGGACAAAAGTCTTGACCTCCTATCTACCGATATGCAAAAATGCCAAAATTCTGACACATCATCAACGCAGGTCCCACAACAAAACTTCTTGCCTTTTTGGAGTTTCGGACTTTGTGACTTCGTGAATCCTGATGCTAAGCTTTCAGTTCTTCAACCCACGAAACCCTGAAATGTCGAATTCTGATGCACTTCACCAATAATTAGCTCACACAAATCCTTTTTCCCCTTTGGGACTTCACCTTTCGTGACCTCGCGAATCTTGAGGCAAGGGTTTTAACCCTTCAACTCACGAATCCACGAAATGAGATTACGCGAGTGATCCAACGTTTCTTGTCGACTCAAATTCTACGGTCCGATTTCTCCTGAACTTAAAACTTGAAAATAGGCTTACCACAACTCCCCTACTCATCTGCAAGATCTAACGGCTCTCGGGACTTCGCGAATTCTCCATGGAGAATTCCGACTGTCCAATGCCTTCTTGACGACTCTTGCGAAGCGAACACGGTAATTCCTTCGCTGCTATTTTGGGATTTCAAGAGGATCGTTCTTCCTTGTACAAGGTTACTAAGACTTGTGCCTTCAAATCCTTTTGTAGGTTCTTGGTGAGCTTTCTAATAAGGGTGTCTCTATGGGGAGATCTATCTAGGGTATTACATGAGACGGATAAGGGTATAGATTTCTCGAGAATAGACTTGAAGTCTGAATTGATTCAATATGCGTATAAATAGCAATTTATAAAACATAATCCATATGTCGTCTTTCCATTATAAGTGTGAAACTACCATTTCTAAATCAAAACACTACACAGGCAGTCTTATACTCAAACCATTCATAAAACTGCACAGACTGTGAGCATACATGTCAACATATAAATTTCAATATGCAATATGTAAAACACTTATCATAAATAACGCCAGATGTGATTGAAACTGCTGAGAGGGGTGCTCGTTTCCACCCAACCATAGGCTCAGTGACTCCCAATGGATTTACCACTAGCCACCCCCAAGATGAGATCACGATGCTGCGAGACTGCGTCTCTATTTTCCAGTGACCGAGAATGAAGGTTACTCTCCTCCTTCTTTTCTATCACTCACTCTGTGTTTTTCCAGAGTTCCCCTTCCTCTTTCCCTCATGTCCGCCCTTGATCTCCCACACTTCCTACCTTTTCTCTGTTCGACGAGGTTGCGTGTGGCACGATTTTCCTTACAGTGGTCAGATTTGAGGACTCTATGGATGGGCGGTTCACCCCCATCCCTCATTACTCATGAGGATACCTTTACCTACCAATCCCGATGAGTCATTTAATTCGGGGCCAACGAGCCACTCTTGGTTCTCCGGGCCAGTCAAGTCCAAATACGGTATTGGTTTTGGGTGGAAGTTAATGCCACCATTCTAGGTGCCTTCCACAACCTTTCTTCAACCATCGTGGTATCTTTTTCAACACCTTCCCCTCTCAGTAGTCCTGCAATATATATATATTATTTACATTCATCGACCTTTTCCACAAGGTCCATTCACATCACACATTCATGTTTTGAGTTTGCCACAGTTCTTGGCTGGAAATAGGGTGTTACAATTCCCTCCCCCTTAAAGGAACATTGTCCTCGATGTTCTTATCTATCAACATGACATGCATGTACAGAAGTAAACAAAATCAGATATGCCTATCTCATGGCATCCTCCATTTCCCATGTAGCCTCATCTAGGCCAAAATGTCTCCACTGCACCTTTCCCTGTGCAATGGTTCGATTCCAGACCAGGGTTTCCTTTCTGTCCAGTATGCATTGAGGTTTTGGTAGAAATTATCCCTTCGTTTCGACCTGAATCACAAACCAATCAATTATATGGTTAGCATCATGTACATATTTCTTCAATAATGAGACATGGAAAACATTATGTGCTCTAACTATGGGAGGAAGTGCTAGCCTATAGGCTACAGGTCCCACTCTATATAGAACCTCAAAGGGTCCACAATAATGAGGTGCCAACTTGGCACAAGCTCCCATTTTTAGAGAACTCTTCCGGGGTCTAACTATGAGATATACATGGTCTCCCGTTTTGAACTCTCTTGGAGTTCTCTTTTGGTCGGCATAACTTTTCTGTTGGTTATGGGCGACCTTCAGGTTTTGTTTTATCTAAGTCACCTGCTATTCCATTTCTTTCAACATGTCAGGTCCAAAATAAATCCTGTTTATGGGATTACTCCAGCTAACTGGAGTGTTACACGGTCTACCATAGAGGATTTCGAAGGGACTCATCTTTAAGGATGCTTGGTAGTTGTTGTTGTAGGCGGATTCTACTAGTGGCAGGTAGTCTTCCCACTTCCTGGGTTGATGTATTACATGCATTCTTAGCATGTCTTCAAGTATTTGGTTCAATCTTTCTATTTGTCCATCGGTTTGAGGGTGATAGGTGGCCCTAAACAACAATTTGGTTTCTAAGCCAACCATCAGTGACTTCCAAAAGTTGGAAGTAAATTTTGTGTCTCTGTCAGACACGATCTCTTTCGACATACCATGCAGTCTGAATATCTCCTTCATGAATACCTGGGCGATATCGATTGCTTTGCAAGTGGACTTGACAAGGATAAAATGAGCAGACTTGCTCAATTTATCCACCACTACCATAATGGCATCGTTATGCTTGGTCGATGTTGGTAATCCGGTGATGAAATCCATGGATATGGTTTCCCATTTCCATTCTGGGATTGGTAAAGGTTGCAATAATCCTACTGGGTGTCGATGTTCTGCTTTAACCTGTTGGCACTCTATGAATTTGGCTAAGTACTCGGCTATGCCTTTCTTCATTCCAGGCCAATAGAATTGTCTCCTAGTGGCCATGATCATATTCTAGTATCCTGTATGACTAGAATAGGGTCTTTTATGTAGTTCATCCAGCATGAACCTCTTCAAGTCGTCACAATCTAGAATATAAAATCTTTTTCTGTAAGTGAGAAGACCTCCTTCGGTCATCTAGTAGCCTTCATATTTTTCTCCGGCGGGTCCTTGTTGTAGGTACATGGTCACGGTCTGGACAAATGGATCTATCTTTTGTGCATTTCTGACTCTTTCTTTGACATCTATCTTGCAGGTGCTCACCGCTGCCAGGTGAATTGTTTTCATACTTCTGCTAAGGGCATCGGCCACCCTATTTTCCTTTCCTTTAATGTGTTTGATCTCGAAATCAAAATTTCTAAGGAGGGACATCCACCTAGCTTGTCTAGCATTGATCTTTGGTTGATCAAACATGTATCACAATCCACAGTGATCTGTCAAAAGCACAAACTTTCTTCCCAGGAGGTAATGACTCCACATTTTCAAGGTATGCACTATGGCAGCCAATTCTAGATCATGGGTCACATAATTGACTTCGTGCTCATTCAATTTTTGGGATTCATAGCAGATCACATTTCCTTCCTACATAAGGACTCCTCTGAGCCCTTCCTTACAGGCATCTGTGCACATGAGGAAGTCAGCTTCTGGATTGGCGATCTTTAGCATGGGTGCATGGGTCAGTAGATGTTTCAGAGTTTGAAATATTTCTTCACACTTCTGTGTCCACAGGAATTTTGTCCCCTTCTTCTGGAGGGTAGTGATTGGACAACCAATCTTGGAGAATCCTTTTATAAATCTCTTATAGTATCCTGCTAATCCCATAAAGGATCTGATGTCTGAAACATCCTTTGGGGTAGGCCATTCTATGATAGAGCTAATCTTGTCAGGGTCTACTGCTACCCCTTCTTCAGATAGGACGTGGCCTAAGTAATGTATTTGCTTCTGGAAGAAGTCACATTTGTTGAATTTGGCATAGAGCTAGTGTTCTCTTAGCACTTGCAACACAAGTCTAATATGCTCTTCATGCTCGTTTTTGTTCTTGGAGTAAATTAATATATCGTCAATAAAAACAAGCACAAATTTGTCTAGGAATTTGCTAAGTACATTGTTCATCAAGCACATAAAAGTGGCAGGGGCATTGGTCAACCCAAATGGCACTACCACAAAATCATAGTGACCATACCTCGCTCGGAAGGAATTTTTATGGATATCTTCACCCTTGATTCGGACTTGATGGTATCCCGACCTCAAATCAATCTTTGAGAAAATAGACGCACCCCCAAATTAATCGAACATGTCATCGATCCCGGGTAAGGGGTACTTGTTCTTTATGGTTACCTTATTGAGTTGCATATAATCTATACACAGTCTAAAGGTACCATCCTTCTTTTTCATGAACAAGACTGGTGCTCCCCATGGAGACATGCTAGGCCGAATATAGCCCTTATCCATCATTTCTTTTAGTTGCAACTTGAGTTCAACTAACTCAGGTGTGCTCATCCGGTAGGATTTCCTAGACATCGGCACCACTCCTGGTGCAAGTTCTATCAAGAAGTCTATGTCCCTTCTCGGAGGTAAACCCGGTACCTCTTCCAGAAACACATCTCTGTATTCTCTCAGGAGAGGGTGATCGTCAAGGCTTGGTTTGTCACCTTCGATTGTTTTCAACACCTATATTGCATATAGGGTACATCCCTTTCAAAAATACTTTCTCATTTGCAGAGATGCTATTTGTCTCACCGAAACAGGTTTTCGGATCCCTTGAAGGGTTATCTTTTTCCCATATTTACTTACACATTCTAAGGTTTTGTGGTAACAGTCCAATTTGGCTTTATGGGCGGCTAGCCAATCCATACCAATCAGCAGATCATATGATCCCAGGGGTAATAAGTTAAGGGTTGTTTGGGTGGGGAATTTACCTAACATCAATTGGCAGGATGGTACAACCTCTGCTACCCTTCTTTTGGTGCCAATGACCAACTGTACCAACCATGGCTTGGTATGTTTTTGTGGCTGAAGTTTACACTTATCAACAACTTTAGGGGATATATAACTCAAATTTGAACCAGGGTCAATTAAAACAGACACTAGATGGTTGGAAATCATACCTTCTATTTCCACTACTGAAGCTTGGTGGTCATCTTGGTTATTATCCAAGGCTGCATAAATTTGTGGCTCACTCCTAGCCACATCATTGATGGTAGTAGCTTCTTAGATGTTATAAATCCTCCGACTATTCTATTGTCGGTGTGGATAGTCTCTCAATAGATGTTCTTCCCCGTAAACCCAACATTTCAAAGGTTCTCTCTTTGGGTTATCAGTCTTCACTGATATGGGTCCAGAAGTTTTATTTCCACTAAAGGAGGGAAAATTCTGCTGGTGCATACTCCGGGCTGGGAAGCTCATTCCTGGGTTCTTCTTATAGTTCTTAAATCCTGGGGATTTAATTCCCCTTTTCTGAAATCTTGGACTATTCTTTTGTTTCCATCCTTCGCGAGGTTCTGCTCGATGCTCAAACTGTTCATGACAATAGGTTGCCTTTCAAATAGTGCCTTCTAAAGTCTTCGGCTCATCAAATTCAATTCTATTCCAATAGTCCTTAGGTAGTCCACTGATGAAACATTGCACCTTTTCCTTTTCCACCTTAATATAGGGTACATACCTCAGCAAATCGAGGAATTTGTTGACATATTCTTCTATAGTGAGTTGTCCCAGTTTGAGTTCATAAAACTCTTTAGTCTTTTCGTCGAAATATTTTTCCGACAGATACTTCTTTCGGAAGTATTTCTCAAACTGCCCCCAAGACAGGTCCTCTTCGTGAACCCCTTTCACATTCTTAAGGTCTTCCCACCAAATGGAAGCCTTTCCGTTCAAGTTGAAGGTGGCCACTCGGGCCTTCATATTTTCTGAAATGTCATGGACTTTGAAATAATTCTTTAGTCCAAGCAGCTAGGCCTCTACTTCCTCTCCCTTCTTTATTTCACTGTCGAAGGAGGCTGGTTTGGATTTTCTAAATTCTTTGAATTTTCGACCTTTGGAAGGCTTTTTATTCTTCTATTTCTTTCGAGAATAGGAACTCATTTTGCTGCTAGAAGAGCCCTCTAAATTGCCAGCTTCCTTCTCAGAGGAATCATCCGATGCTTCTCCTTTACCTCTAGGGTGGACCTTTTTCGAGGTGCTCCTCTCACTGTGACCACTGATATGACCATGTTTCTAAGTTTCAGGTTCATGTTGCATTTGTCTTTGTAGATCGGATAAACTCTGCAGTAAAACTGCGTTAATTTCTGTTTGCTTTTCTTGTTCTTTCATCATCCTTTCATTGTCGGCCTTACAACTTTGTAATTTGACCATGAGGCTCCTCATAGTCTTGGCTAGACCTGGAGGGGTCCCTGCTACCCTCCTTTTGTTAGACTCTTCATCTCTATTGTGGGAGCCTTCTCCCACTTCTTGGTGAGTCACCATACTATGAATTGATAATTTCCCGCAGTTGATCTTTTGCTTGTGTGCAAAAGGAAAAATGTTGTTTGTTAGTCAATATTTATATTTATTTATAGACAGTACATAATTCATATTTTCACATGTACACACACACAATAGGGGTTTGTCATTCTTAACTTCGTCTTTTGATAAGGAAGGTTAAGACAGGGGGGTTTTACTCTTTTTAGGAGTGTTCCGAACGAAGCTTCTACGCAACTCGTTCATGAGCCCAAGCAGGCCGAGTGTTGTAACCATGCTCTGATACCAATTTGTCGCACACCCACTGCGACGTAATAAATTTTTTTCCTTTTCTTGAGGGACATAATCCCTAAAAACCTACGGAACTTAGCACAGGTTGCAGACGCCACCTCTGCCTTGACAGAGTCTCTGCGCGACCTCCCGGTCTTAAGGATCATTCAGTTTCTTTTATGTGACAAAGAGGCTCCTTCGATTCCTTGCTGAAATCTCAATTCAATCGATCCACAGGTCCTTCGGAAGTTCCCCTGTGCGAACAACACTAGGCGTGAGCTCCATGACTCCCAAGCAACCACAACACTATGAACAAGGCCTATTCCCAAAGGTGCTTGTCGCAACTCGCCATCTCGTGAGTTCGTGAGTCGAAGCTCTCAACTCCTCCTTTCCAATCTCGCGATACTCGAGATCAAAAAATGGGTATAGCTCCCTTCTGTTAGAACCCTCCGCGCGTGACCACTGGCTAGGCTAAACACTAGCTCCCGTCGCAACTCGCGAATTTTCAATTTGAAGGGTTGAATCTCTGTGCTCTTCCCATGCGAACCTCCAAAACTTGGAAGTCATCGAGGGTTGACCTTCCTTTCACACTTCTCACAACTCGCCACTTCACAAGTTGTAGTGTCGAGCTCCCATGCTCATATCTCACGAATCCCTGAGACACAAGAAGTCAACAGAGTGTTGAATCCTTTTTCCCAGGTGACGTGTGTCTGCCTGTCAACCACGCAGGCCCCACCTTGTGGTTTTGCCACGTGTCCACACTCATGCCTCAGCTCTCGGCACTTCGTGACTTCTGATGTCAAGAAGAGGTTCTCTCAACCTCCGAAACTTTGAAGGCGCGATGCGTGTGATGAATCTCCTAATCCAATGGTCCTCCCTTGACCTGGATCCAACGACTATCCTTGCTCCTCACAATTTCGTCACTCGCAACTTGGAGCACCCAACTCCTGGGCTCTCATCTTACGAACCTCTAATTTCGCGAGATCCATCGATTTCTACCACCTGTCCTCCTCAGATGGACGGTCCTGATCTTCTCGTGACTTCACCACTCGCAAAGTCTAGGTGCCCAATCTTGTCACCTTCCCTTCACAAAACCCCAAGAACCAATGTTAGCTTTGCCTCTCATGTTCTCACTATTCATGACTTCGCAAGTTGAAGGGTTGAACTCTCATTCGCTTACCTCACGAATCCCCGAGATGCGAGAGGTCAATGGGTGTTGACTCCTTTCACTAGGTGACACGTGTCTTCCTATCTATCACACGAACCCACCTTGCAGTTCTACCACGTGTCCCTCATCCCCAACTTCGGCATTTCGCGACTTCGCTTCCCGAAGCGCTACCTCCTCGCTACTCCTTATCGCAACTCGTGACTTTGGGACTCTCAGGACAAAAGTCTCGACCTCCTATCCGCCGATATGATGAAATGCCGAAATTCTGACACATTGTCAATGCAGGTCCCACAATGGAACTTCTCGCCTTTTTGGAGTTTTGGACTTCGCCACTTCACGAATCCTGATGCTAAGATTTCGGTTCTTCAACCCACGAAACCCTGAAATACCGAATTCTGATGCACTTCACTAATAAATGGCTCACACAAATCCTTTCGCCCCTTCAGGACTTTGCCTTTCACAACCTCACAAATCTTGAGGCAAGTATTTTAACCCTTCAACTCGCTAATCCATGAAATGAGATTACGCGAGTGATCCAACAGTTCTTGTCGACTCAAATCCTACAGTCCGATTTCTCCCGAACTCAAAACTTGAAAATAGGCTTACCGCAACTCCCCTGCTCCTCTACAAGATTTGATGGCTCTTGGGACTTCGCGAATTCTCCACGGAGAATTTCGACCGTCCATTGCCTCCTTGACGACTCTTGCGAAGCGAGCACGGTAATTCCTTCACTTCTATTTTGGGATTTCAAGAGGATCATTCTTCCTCGTACAAGTTTACTAAGACTTGCACCTTCAAATTCTTTTCCAGGTTCTTGGTGAGCTTTCTAAGAAGGGTGTCTCTATGGGGAGATCTATCCAAGGTATTACCTGAGACGGATAAGGGTATAGATTTCCCGAGAATAGACTTGAAGTCTGAATTGATTCAATATGCGTATAAATAGCAATTTATAAACCATAAGCCATACGTCGTCTTTCCATTATAAGCGTGCAACCACCATTTCTAAATCAAAACACTACATAGGCAGTCTTATACTCAAACCATTCATAAAACTACACTGACTGTGAGCATACATGTCAGCATATAAATTTCAAGATGCAAGATGTAAAACACTTATCAGAAATAATACCAGATGTGATTGCAACTGCTGAGAGGGGTGCTCGTTTCCACCCAACCATAGGCTCAGCAACTCCCAATGGATTTACCACTAGCCACCCCCGAGCTGAGACCACGATGTTGTGAGACTGCGTCTTTGTTTTCCAGTGACCGAGAACGAAGGTTACTCTCCTCCTTCTCTACTATCACTCACTCTATGTTTTTCTAGAGTTCCCCTTCCTCTTTCCCTCACGTCTGCCCTTGATCGCCCACACTTCCTGCCTTTTCTCTATTCAGCGAGGTTGCATGTGGCATGATTTTCCTCACAGTGGTCAGGTCTGAGGACTCTACAGATGGGCAGTTCACACCCATCCCTCATTACTCATGAGGATCCCTTTACCTACCAATCCTGACGAGTCATTTAATTTGTGGCCAGCGAGCCGCTCTTGGTTCTCCGAGCCAGTGGAGTCCAAATACAGTATTGGTTTTGGGTGGAAGTTAACACCACCATTCTAGGTGCCTTCCACCAACTTTATTCAACCATCGTGGTCTCTTTTTTAGCACCTTCCCCTCTTAGCAGTCCTACAATATATATATAT
>WSFP011453174.1:0-19539 GCA_009831015.1 Picea engelmannii
CATCTCTTTTATGGATGGCATGTTGGCCTCCTTCTCTATGTTCCTTAGAGGAAGGATGCCATGTGATATCACCTACTTGAGCAAGAGTGTTGCCTCAACTTAAGGATATCCCATATTCCCATTCAATTCTCATACCTAGGTTGCGTTTCCTTTTTTTATTCCATATTTTCTCTACATTACTAACCCCTTTGACATGCTTTGTACCATCCTCGAGGGATGAAGAGTTTGTAGTACTAACTCACATTACACCATACACATATGATCTCCCGTTTCCATATTTACTTGTTATTGATGTCACTTCGTTGAACCTTGGGTCTTATTACCAGCTATTATTATTATTGCTTTCCTCTGAATCGCATGTCCTGACATCCTCTAAAGTAAAATCCCCCTCGGTTCCCATCCCCGACACCCCATCCAGGTAATTCTAGTCTTTCAATGCTAATGCTTGATAGTTGGTAGCCCACTTGTCTTTGGAATTTGGGTCCCAATATGCTTCCCACTTGTTTCCTTCTAGTTCCACCCGATCATTGATGAGCCAATGCGCTATATTGTTTTATTCCCTCTTCACGTGACTGGGAATAATGACCGATGTACAATGAATTAATTCTTCCACTCATTCCAGGTAAGACTCAAGGTGCCAAATATGAGCTATCTTTGAAACTGGTGATCCTTGTTGTATCTTCTTCATCATGTTGATCATCAATAGAGATTCCCCCTTGGATATAAATTTATTATAGCTATTTTCCTTTGCTAAGTTAAGCCCTTCCTCCATAGAAAGTATTTTTGCAACATTATTGCTATTAGAGTTGAGCTTCCCCACATAACTTCTAACGATCCCTCTTATATTGTTGTGGAAGATTCTTCCAATCCCAACCTTTCCTGGGTTTCCTTTCATGGCCCCATTGAAGTTGAGTTTAACAAACCCTTGGGGAGGCGATGACTAGAGAGAGGGAGACAAGGCCTTATGGTGTAAAAAAATAGGTCGAACCAGGGTCAAGTGGCTACATCAATAAATATGAACATTAGGGATTTCATGTGTATTGGTTTGATTTTAATGATTATTTTCCATGTGTTTGTTACAATGTTTTTTATGTATATTTTGAGTTTTTACAGTTGATGTTCTCTCTCTTTTTTTAATTTAATTTTATTGTATTAAATTTAAGAACTTTTATGAGAAAACTACTAACTTCATTTTCAGAACTAGGAAAATCCTATTTTTCACTTTGTTGAGATGATTCTTCAACCTCTTCTTATTTTTCTTTGTAGTTAATGTTATCACTATAGAGAAACCCATTTCCTCAATTTCATGGCTAGCATTTTCATTGTATTTGTTTGACATCCCATTATGTTATTGTTTTAAAGTTATTACATATTTACCATTGTTTGTTTCGTCATTTGAGTCCTCAACTTCCTAATTTTCTTGGGAGGAATGCTACCGTGTGTCGGAGGGTATTGTTTAATTTTTTCCCCCATTGATTTAATTGAAACTCTATCCAACCAAGATATGAATTCTTGATTAAAAAATGTTTTAATGGTTATGCATTTAAATTAATAAATTTAGTTCCCTCTTTTTATTTGACTTGATTTGAATACTATGTTATTATTGCTTGAGGGAATTTTGGTTAGAAGAGATACTTTGTTGGTTAACCAACACACCATGGATGATGTGATCTAGACTTTTGATTTGTCATGATTTCATTATTATTTTGGTGTACACACAAAGGCAAAAAATTTCTATTGATCTAGTGAAATATCATATTTACAAAAATACTTTATTGTTGGATTGCCACTAGGGAAACTAGAATAGCAACAAAGAAAGAGATCCTTAGTCCATAATTTTTGTCTCAAGTTCTTAAACAAAGTAGTAAAAACTAAAAATTCAAAAAGACAGCTTAAGGATATTTAACTATAGGCTCCAAACATTTCTCTTTCTTAGGAGTTCATAATTCAAAATAAAACAAAAATAAACTAGACGCTACTTAGAGCTCTGATAGTCGTATTGATCGATGTTGAGTCTGATTTGGGGAAAAATTTGATATAATTTTCGGAGCTTAACCATTTACTATTGTGGTTGATGAAGGCATATGCAAGAGAAATTCATGCATCATCATATGGAGGTCATCCAATTGAAGCTACATAGTATTTTGAGCCTACTCCCTGGTCTACAAAATCTGACCCAAAAGGATTCTAATATGCTAGTATAACTCCACATTCTTCCAATACTTTTTCTCTCAATCTCGAGTCTCGTCACATCTAGAATCCAATGACTAACTTCTTCAGCTACCTCATGATCCGTGGTCATGGAGTGCTTCTTTATAACTGTTTCCTTCACCTCCTCCAAATGGTCTTGGAAGCATGGAGGAATGGATGAAAAGAAGCTTGTTTATGTGTCAAAGGACTCATGTTGCACCCTTGATTATGGAACACCATTTCCTAACTAATGAGAAAATTTCCCTACAGGCGAGTGACCATTTATACGGTATCCCCTTGGGTATATTTGTCAGGGGGGACATGGCTACCCAGGTTCCCAAATGAAGCAGGTGACTACCCCCTACTCTTAGTGGAAGTGTCTCGCCACCCCTTCCCCTCAAACTCTATAAATTCCTCTAGGTCTCTAAGAGAACATTATCCCAAGACTGATATATTTTCCTACAATTTTTATTGGCCCGCAAATATTCAAGCCTAACACTGTGAATATTGTGAATCGTCCTAGCCATTGACCTGAGGGAAATGATACCCATAACATAATTCTTACCTTTGATATTCAATTTCATTAATCACCTCTTTTATGGATGGAATGTTGGCCTCCTTCTCCATGTTCCTCAGAGGAAGGATGGCATGTGATATCACCTACTTGAGCAAGAGTGTTGCCTCAACTTAAGGATATCCCATATTCCCATTCAATTCTCATACCTAGGTTGCGTTTCCTTTCCTGATTCCATATTTTCTCTACATTACTAACCCCTTCGACACCCTTTGTACCATCCTCGAGGGATGAAGAGTTTGTAGTACTAACTCACATTACACCATACACATATGATCTCCCGTTTCCATATTTACTTGTTATGGATGTCACTTCATTGAACCTTGGGTCTTATTGCCATCTATTATTATTATTATTGCTTTCCTCTAAATCGCATGTCTTGACATCCTCTAAAGTAAAATCCCCCTCGGTTCCTATCCCCGACACCCCATCCAGGTAATTCTAGTCTTTCAATGCTAATGATTGACAGTTGGTAGCCCACTTGTCTTTGGAATTTGGGTCCCACGATGCTTCCCACTTGTTTCCTTCCAGTTCGACCCCCTCATTGGTGAGCCAATATGCTATATTGTTTTCTTCCCTCTTCACGTGACTAGGAATAATGACCGGTATATAATGAATTAATTCTTCCACTCATTCCAGGTAAGACTCAAGGTGCCAAATATGAGCTATATTTTAAAATGGTGATCCATGTTGTATCTTCTTCATCATGTTGATCATCAATAGAGAGGCTCCCTTAGATATAAATTTATTATAGCTATTTTCCTTTTCTAAGTTAAGCCCTTCCTCCATAGAAAGTATTTTTGCAACATTATTTCTATTAGAGTTGAGCTTCCCCACATAAGTTCTAATGATCTCTCCTATATTGTTATGGAAGATTCTTCCAATCCCAACCTTTCTTGGGTTTCCTTTCATAGCCCCATCGAAGTTGAGTTTAACAATCCCTTGGGGAGGTGGTGACTAGATAGAGGGAGACAAAGCCTTATGGTGTAAAAAAATAGGTCGAACTAGGGTTGAGTGACTACTCACAACTAATGCCTTGATAATTTCTTTCTCATATTGGCTCGTCTTCTAGTATTCTTCCTTCTAGGGTTGGGTAACAATTATTTCCTATATTTATTTAATCATTATGTTTCATATCTCTATTGAGATCTACTTCTCATCTCTAAATATTCTTCTGTTGTGCTTTTTCCAGGTATTTTATAGCTAGAATCCTAGAAGGAGCTCCCATATACAATTGACTATAGGATTATGTGTTATTGCAACTGGCCATTGTTCAATAGAGGTTGTTATGGATTTTCTATTACATCCTGACCTACATAATAGAGATTCTATCTGGTCTCATAAATAGTTCACAAACGAGAATTTGTTGAACAGATGTTCTATTATTTCTTCTTGATATAGGAAAAGAGGGCACCAAGAGGGTCCAAAGAATTTTTTTTTACAAAGTTTATCCCAAGTTAGGGTCTTGTTTTTCATTAGTAACCAAATTTTTTATTTTATTTTTGGCCATAAGTTCTATTTCCATATCCTCTACCAAATTATCGCTTTGGGGATATTCTAGGAGTCTGTTGCAATTGAGTAATACTCCTTGAATGAGAATGAGCCCCTTATTTACCATCTCAATGAAGGAATTCATCCTTCTTACTAAATTTGATTCTTTTGTTGGTTGTGTCCTCTCAAAATCGATCTAGTTTCTATTGGTCTTGAGCTCCTTCCAATTCTTCTTTAGGTATCCATTTACGCCATCCTTGGTGTTCCTCCTCTAGTACCCAATAATGGGAGACCTTTGTTTTTCCTCTACATTGCATGAATTCATTTATTTCTTGGATTTTATATTTCTCTGACCATTTCAAAAATTGTTGTTAGGCATCTTCCCAAAATAACACCTCTTGACCATTCTTGATTTCCAAAAAACTATTTTGTTGTATTAGGGATTTGTTTTTCCATGCCATATTCCAGATGGTAGGCCCACTCACACCCCTTTGAATTCTAATTATATTACCTTACTATTCTATTCTATCATACTTCCCCTTCCATAGTCGATCCCAATGGGATTTTTGATTTGTAAGCCAGTGCCACCACAACTTTGTTGTCTATTTATGTGTCTCAAAAATCCAGCCCTCCTGCTAGCTTGGGCTCACACACATATTTCCATGAGACTAATTCCCACTTTTTCCATGACATCCTGCTTGATCACATACGAATATGCATGAAAACATTCAGTTGTAAAACCTTCTAGACCTAGATATTTACCTTTTGGCATTTCCATGATATCCTGTTTGACTTCATCCATCAATATTTTTCTCATTAGAGATTCATTATGTTCCTTCGTCACCAACTAAGGTATGTTTTGAGTTATCTTTTATATTTCTTATGTCATGTTCTTTTGTGGTTCTGAAATAAGAGCACTATAAAACTAGATTAACTCTATTTGTATCTCTCTGTGGTTACAAAGTTTATTCCCTTGGAAATCCCAGATCAAGGTAATTATGTTATTATTCCAGCATTGGGGCATGGAGTTGTGGAATAATTTTGTATTATTTTCCCTTTCTTTTAACCATTGGACTCTCGATTTTTGGCACCACAATTTCTCCTGTTGATTCTCTCTGATTGATATTTGAGCACTTAGTTTGGTTTCTTCATCAATTAATTCCTTTGTGCATCCATTTGATATCTTTTTTTGTTGAATTTGTTTCATATCCTCCATCAGTTGGCATTTAAAAGAGAATATATTACCAAATTCCTCTTTTTCCATTTTTTAATCTAATGTTTTAAATTATTCAGGTGTTGTTGAAGATGAAACATGGGGGATCTCGATGGAATAGCTACTTCTCTCCACCATATTTCAAATTTCTCTTGGAAATATTGATTATTCAATTAGACTTGTTCAAATTTGAAGGGCCGATTCTTAGGACTTTCTTGAATATCAATTGTGATGCAGATGGGCCAGTGGTCAGAACCATGGAATGGAAGAATGAAGGCCTCAAGAGCATAGTCAAAGTGTAAAATGGATTCTGACATAAGGAATTTGTTTAAATGAGAGGATCTTTGTTGGGAACCTCTTCTATGATTATTCCAAGTGTAAATTCCATTTTTGGGTTCCCAAACCACGAGGCGATGATCAATATGCATTTCCTTAAAGTGATCAAAATCTTGTTCCAAACATTTTACTCCCCCTTGATACTCTGAGGGAGATGAGATCATGTTAAAATCATGATCCAGGTGGATATTAGTGGCCACCCACCTCTTCCAAATTCCAACTGGCTCATCTTGACAGTCTTCAGTTCAACACATTTCTCTATAATCAAGAGATTTCTTTGTAATTATGGATTTTGCAATTATGGGGATATCCTAAATCCCTACACAAAATCCAGATAGATATTGGTGGCCGTCCACCTATTCCAACTAGATTATTTTGGAAGTTTTCATGTTATCACATCTTTTTGTACTTCCAGGGCCATTTTGGGGCTCTAAATTTTTTTTTCTTCGCTTTCCATAGTCAAACTATAGACAAAGTCATATTTTGACAACATAATGTGTAGTTCTTGAAAAGACCTTTTTAACGGGGTATCACACGCCTAAAAGAAAGATCTTATGGATAATTTACGACCCCAAGAATTTAATGTACTAACTTACCCCAACATGGCCCACATGATGTTTAGTGCTTCATCTCCTAGGGTTAGGTTTTTGGATGCCTAGTGTTTTGGCATTCATGTTTATCATAAAAATGCCTTTAGAGCATCATTGTAATCATATTCTTGAAAATGAGCGTAGCTGTCACATATCTTCTCAAAGATAAAGTTACCACCATTCTAGCGAGTCTTGCACTCTGTATTTTTACAGTCTCTGTACATTTATTTCTTTAATAGAAATCATGTATTGTTTTATTTCTCTGTTTCTGGAAATTTTTATGTTTATTTCATTGTAATATCTCTTCTTTCATTTCGTTCTGAAAATAATCTGGATCAGTAGTATTAGAGTAGGTTTCTCTTGATCATTTTTTAGTGCATTTCCCCAACGAGGTCTGAGTATAGTAAGTTGGGTCTCAATATTGTCACTCTTGAGGAAAATCACTCTTGCATGCCCAAGAAACCCTATGTGGCGGCAAAAAAGAAAAACGATAGAGAAAAATATTCTTTTAAAATGTTGCTTGAGCAAGATTTTGCATGACAGAGGGGAAAAAGGAAGAAGAATTTTACCCACATCCTTCAACACATGTCGATAAAAATAGGCACATATTCATCAAGAGGCCACTTTGGAGAAAATTTTCCCTTCAAGGTAAAAGTTAATTTTTATATTCCCATATTTGAAGGTTAGACAGATGCGGATGCCTTAGAAAAATAGTTAAATATGCTAGAAGGTTATTTCTATATACACAATTTTTCTGACAGGGAAAATATCACCTTCACACTCCTCAAGGCTCTCCCCCATGTCAAACATTCGTGGGAAACTTACTGGGAGAAAAGTTCCACAGAGGAACTTGGAATATATGGGGTCGATCTCATTTGGGATGTTTTTGTGGATGCGATCAAGGAAAAATAATACCATGTTGATAACTATGAATACCAATACATGAGATGGACCACACTGCGACAAGAGAAGATCAAAATAGTGTCATAGTTAAAAAATACTTTCCATACCTTGCACACTAAGTTGGGTATCAAAGAATCCGAGTGACGTCTAGTTTTGAAATATCATGGAGCTCTGCATAGGTACATCCAAACCAAAATGGATTTCCTAAACATCCCATCATTGGGAGATTCCTATCGATATAATATCAAAATTGAGCAGAAATCTAGGCTCCAGAACAAATGGGAGTTCGGGTCTGCAAATCCACAACAACCAAATCATGGTAAAGACAACCCTAACAATCAACCTCCAGAAAACTAGTCCAAGACATAGGAAAATAAGGGTAAAGGAAAGACGAAGAATGATAATGGGAAGTGGTACGACTTCCACAAAATCCCCTACACAACATCGATGAATGTTTCTTGAAACCATCATTGGGGAGTGCCTCTTCCATTCACATATGTGGGTGAAAGGGACCTCATTTCATTTCATTTTTGATAGAAGTAGCCTTAAGAACCTCATCTCAGCTAAGGTTTTCAAACAATTGGGGTTGTCAAAAACATTGCACTCGAAGCCATACAACATTAGGTGGATTCACCAGGGATTAGATCTCTGTGTCAGCCAATGGTTCCACCTGTCTTATGGCATAGAACCCTTCAAGGATGAGGTAGTGTGTGATGTTTACCCTCTTGAGGTCTGTGATGTTGTTTTGGGCCAACCATATATGTGGGAACATCATGTTGTTTATGAGTCTCGACATCGTAGTGTAATTATTACTATGGGGGTTAGCTATATAGAATACCAAATGTAGTTTCGACTAATGTTGCACCAAAACAATGCCGCAAGGTAATATCTCATACCGTAAAATTCATCCTCTTCACAGTCTGTTCAAAGGATGCATAGAAGGCCACTACAACCACTACAGCCTCAACACCTTCTATCCACTAGAAGCAGATTGTAGAAGAGAAAGAAGATATTGTTTCTTCACCTACGATGGTTCCTACACAATTCCCTATGAATCCTAGAGACAACATATTGGTGGAATAGATTCAACCCTACCAACAACAAGTTTGTGACAACCTTCCACATACCAAGAAGCACAACTTCTCCAACAAGGCACGCAACTCACCAAGATTCATATTCAAAAAATGATTTCCCTTCTTCCTTGGGCACTCAACACAATGGAGACCATTGCTTCCTAATGGGGGAGGATTCATCCAGGTGGATATTGGTGGCCACCCACCTGTTCCAAATTCCAACTGGCTCATCTTGATAGTATTTAGTTCAACACGTTCTCTGTAATGGGGGCATTTATTTGTAATTGTGTGGATTCTTCCATTATGGGGATATCCTAAATCCCTACATAGAATCCAGGTGGATATTGGTGGTCACCCGCCTATTCCAACTGTCTTATTTTGGAAGTTTGCATGTCAGTACATCTTTCTATAATTCCAGGGCCGTTTTGGGGCTCTAAATAGTTTTTTCTTAGCTTGCCATAGTGAAACTGAAGACATAGTCATATTTTAATGGAATAATACATATTTCTCTAAAATACCTTTCCAATGGGATATCACAAGCCTAAAATGGAGATAATATGCAAAAGTTACCCCAACGAGGCCCACACGAATTTTGGCGCTTCATATCCTAGGGTTAGGTTTTTGGATGTCTAGGGTTTTGGAATTCATGTTTATCATAAAAATGCCTTCAAATCCACATTGTAATCATCTTCTTATGAATGAGTGTATTCGTCACATCTCTTCTCAGAGATAAATCCGCCACCATTCTAGTGAGTCTTGCACTCTGTATTTTTACAGTCTTTGTACTTTTCTTTCATTAATAGAAATCATGTATTGTTGTATTCCTCCGTTTCTAGAAATTTTTATGTGTATTTCATTGTAATATCTTTGTTTTCATTTCGTTCTAAAAATAATATGGATCAAATCACCTCCCATGATCCAGGGGATTTGCGAGGTATAGGGGTTCGGGTTTTGAAGGGACTGCAAAAAGGCCAATTGTTCCTGGAGAATTTGGGGTCCATAAACATTGGTGACTATACCTATTTGATTAGAATATATAAGTTTGAAATTAGTTGAAAGAGAATGTATCATGGTAAAAAAATGGGTAACAATAATATCTGAGGGATTCAACAAAATTTGTAAACCTCTCAAGGCTCCATCAACATCAATAACTATTGTTTGGCATCCCTTCCAACATCTGGTATCTATTTTTTCCAGGGTTTTAGATGGATAATTTATTTCTTGGATCATTAATATTGAAGGTTTTTCCTTAGAGATTAGATTCTTTAGGACTCTATGTTTACTAGGTCAATTGAGACCTCGAATATTCTAGGATATTATATTCATTGGAAAGGTGGGGTTGGGAGGAGAATTTTCCTCCATGCTCTTAATTCTACCCAAATTTACTAGGAGTTATCCTAGCTTGTGTAGCTGTTGTTTGTTTGAAGTTTAGACTCTCTTATTATCCTCTTTAGTTGATTTAATTGTATCCTTAGCTGAAGAATTCTTAATACCTAGAGAATATGAAGTAGTATTCTTACCTTTCTGATTGAACATTATTTTCTCCTTATGTTTAGATTTAAGAAATGCATATTTCAAGAGTTGGATTTTTCTTTCCTGGAATTTCATGGACTTCTTTCCTTTTATAGCTGGTTTCTATTCTCTATAAGTCAAGTTCCTATAGTTCCATTTCGTCACCCTCTTTCTGATCTGTTTTTTTCTTTCTGATATATGTTTCATTTCTTCTTCTTGATATTTGGGTATGAGGTTGCTTTGTTCCATATCTGAGTCAGTGTGTGTCAACTTCTTGGCTTTGGGGCTTGAAAATTGGTTGTGGTTCTGATGTGACTGGATCTGCCCCTCCTCTTTCTGATTTCCTATTTCTTGATACTCAATTATAGACAACTTTTTAATTTTTTTACTCGTATGGGGATCCTTGGGTTTTGGTTGTTGCATTTATTTTCTAAGGGTCTTCCTCTTGGCTAGAATTTTTTCAAATCCAAGTACATCCTTCTCTTATTGACCTTTGGGTTGGTCCATTATTTTATTCTAAGGGAAATCCAAGAATAGGTGACCATGGGCATGGAATTTGTGACACCTAAAGGGGATTTTCTTGTAATCCAGAGTTTCAATCCACTCTTTATCCTGAAATCAGAGGCTTATAGAAGCTGGCAATTCCTTTCAGACATCCAAATAAACACATATCATGGCATATGATGTATATTTACCTTGGAGAGTCACATTTTCAATGAAGACGAAAGATCCCAATGTATTCCATATAACTTCTAGAAACTCCGAGTACCGATATTCTTACGGAAGGGAATATAGTCAGATCCATACGAGAGCAGTAATATCCTTAATATGGGCCACCCTGTAGTATCCTTTCTCGGTCTTCTACTAGATTAAAAATAGTGGTGAAAAACCCCTTAGATCTAAGCTTGAGGTATATGAATCCTTTAGTCTTCCAATGGGTATTGATCCACTAGTGAAGGGCCTTCTCTAATGGCCATAGTCCCATGAATTTACAAATGAGGGTGTGATCTTACATATATTGGATTTTTTGTGGCACTGTTGGGAGTTGAATTTCATTCTGAGTAGTTTTTGTTGTTTGGGGGATACATTTCAAAGGATGTCGACTTGTTGTGAACTTAGGATTCAACTCCTTTTGGAGCTCCCCTTGGGATTGTTGTTGAGGATCTGGTTGATGTTATTCTTTCATGGGTATTAGGACTTCCGAGCTTACCTTGATCTACTCTGATGGCAAGACAAAATCTAACTTGAGGAAGCCATAATTCAAGAGGGAATGATGGCGGCTACTCCCAGCCACCACATTCCAAAAGGAGGGACGACTCCACTTTCAATGGTGGGCGACATTAATGATTGTAAAGTTTATTCCAAGTTTTCTTCTATAGAGTTTCATATCTTCTTTGATTATATTATTAATATATAATCATGCTTTCATCATTGCTTGATGTGTGAATACACATTTTATGGTTTATGTTATGAAATATTGAAAAAGAACACATGTTATCCTTGTGTTTGCTTTAAAAAATTTACACTAATATCATTGAGAAATTATACAATGAAATGTTAACATGATCCTTTTATTTTTATTTTTTTTAAATTTTGTATTTTAAAACCTTGGATATCAAAAAAAAATTCAAGTTTAATAAATATCATCAAATAAATTTTAAATAAATTTTAAATATGATATGGATTGAATACCAATTTAAAAATAAAATAATTAATTTCTCATTAATAAAATAATTAATTGCTCATTGCATTTTTTTTCTATGATAATTTTGATCCAAATAGAAAAAGTTGTTTCCCGAAGTCAAAATTAAAATTATGCATTTATCAATTTTGCACTCAGTCATAAACTCATTATGGAATATAATAATCTATATCATAGTTTTGATCACATCTATATTAAATTCTTTTAGAATCTTATTTCTCCTCATCAATCTTCTTCTCATCATGCTTTCATAGCTATTAATAATACATCGATACATATGAACAATAGGGCATTCATGTGTATTGGCTTTATTTTAATTTTAATGACTACTTTTTGATAGTTGTGTTACAATGTTTTTTATGCATATTTTGAGTTTTTATAGCTTATGTTCTTTTCTTTGTTTTTTAATTTTTTTTTATTGTATTAAATTTTATAAATTTTATGGAAAAACAATTTAGTTTTAAGAATTAGGAAAATCTTATTTTTCACTTTGTTGGGATGATATCTTCAACTTCTTATTCTTTTTCTTTGCAGTTTTTGTTATCCCTATAGAGACTCATTTCCTCGATTTCATGGTTAGATTTTTCATTGTGTTTGTTTCACAACTTTTTATTTTTTATTATTGCTTGAGAGTTATTACATATTTACCATTGTTTGTTTTTTATTTGAGTTTTCAACTTTTTTATTTTATTTGAAGGAATGCTACCTTGTGTTGAGGGTATTGTTGAAAATTCCTTCATTGATTTAGTTGTAACTCTATTCAAACAAGTTATGAATCTTTGATTAAAAAATGTTATAATGATTATGTATTTAAATTAATAAATGTAGTGTCCTATTTTTCTTTGATTTTATTTGACTGATATGGTATTATTATTTGAGGGTATTTTTGGTTAGAGGAGAGACCATGTTAGTTGATGGACATACCATGGATGATGTGATCTAGAATTTTGATTATATATATATATATATATATATATAATGGTTTATGTTTTGAAATCCTTGTGATGTTATGGAATATTGAAAAATCTAATGTTATTGAGCAATTATACAATGAAAGGTTAACATGGTTTTTTTGTTTTTTTTTCTTTTTCTTTTAATTTTTAATCTCAAAAACTTGGATATAATTTTTTTTTCAAATTTTATTAATATCATCAAATAAATTATAAATAAGGTTTGGATTGAATGCCAATTTAAAAAGAAAAAAAATGTATTCTTTATTACATTATTTTTTATTTTATTTTATCTATATTAATTTTAAGCCAAATAAAAATAATTATTTCCCCACACTCTTTAAATCAAAATGTAAATTATGCATTAATATTATCACTTTTGACCTTAATTATAAACTCATTATGAAATATAATACTCAATATCATGGTTTTATCACATCATGATTAAATTATTTCATAATCTTATTTCTCCTCATCATGTTCTCATTGCTATTAACAATACATATGAACACTAGGGATTTCATGTGTATTGACTTGATTTTAATATTTACTTTTCCATAGTTTTGTTATAATGTTCTTTATCTATATTTTGTGTTTTTACAGTTAATGTTTTCTCTTTTTTTCAATTTTCTTTTATTATATTAAATTTCACAATTTTTATAGAAAACAATTAACTTCATTTTGAGAATTAGAAAAATTCTGTTTTTTTTACTTTGTCTGGATAATTCTTCAATCTCTTCTTCTTTTTCTTTGTAGTTAATGTTATCATTATAGAAAAGCCCATTTTCTAAATTTCATGGCTAGATTTTTCATTATATTTGTTTTACATCCCTTTCTATTATTGTTTGAGAGTTATTACATGTTTACCATTGTTTGTTTGATCATTTAAGTTCTCAACTTTCTCATTTTATTTGGAAGAATTCTACCCTATGTTGGAGGGTATTGTTGAATTTTTCTCCTCATTGATTTAGTTGCAACTCTATCCAACAAAGCTACGAATTCTTGATTAAAAAATGTTATAATGATTATGTATTTAAATTAATAAATGTAGTGAACCTTCTTTTGCTTTGAATTTATTTGACTAATATGTTAGTATCATTTGAAAGGAATTTTGGTTAGAAGAGAGACCATGTTGATTGATGTAAACACTGTGGATGATGCGATCTAGAATTTTAATTAGTCATGGTTTCATTATTACTTGATGTGTACACATATTTTTTATAGTTTATGTTCTGATATCCTTGTTATGTTATGGAATATTGAAAGAGCATATGATATCCTTGTATTTGTTTCCAAAAATTAATACTAATGCCAATGAATAATTATAAAATGAAAGGTTAACATGGTCATTTTATTTTTTTCCTTTTCTTTTGATTTTTAATATCCAAAACTTAGATATCAAACAAATTTCAAGTTTTACAGATATCATTAAATAAATTATAAATAATGTATAGATTGAATTACAATTAAAAAATAAATGAATTTATTCATAATTGCATATTTCTTTAATCTTTTTTTCTATGTTAATTTTATCCAAATAAAAATAGTTAATAATTGTTTACCATAATAACAATACAAATTTCAAATTATGAATTATTTGTATCACTTTTTCACTTAGTCATAAACTCACTTTTACACTTAGTTATAAATTCATTATAAAATAATACTCAATATCATGGTTTTCATCACATCAAGACTAAATTCTTTCATATTTATTTTCTCATCATCAATCTTCTTCTCAACATGTTCTCATTACTATAAACTATACATCAATGCATATGAACAATATGGATTTCATGTGTATTGGCTTGATTTTAATGACTAATTTTCTATGTTTTTGTTACAATGTTTTATGCATATTTTGAGTTTATGCACTAAATCTTTTCTTTTTTTTTGAATTTTATTTTATTTTATTTTTAATTATATTAAATTTCACAATTTTTATGGGAAAACAACTAACTTCATTTTGAGGATAGGGGGAATTTTTTTTTGTTACCATGTTGGAATGATTCTTCAACCTCTTCTTATTTTTCTCTGTAGTTAAAGATATCATTATAGATAAACCCTTTTCCTCAATTTCATGGTTATATTTTTCATTGTATTTGTTTCACAACCCTTTATATTATTGTTTGAGTTATTACATATTTACCCTTGTTGTTTTGATCATTTCAATTATCTATTTCCTCATTTTTGGGGGGGAGGAATTCTAACTTGTGTTGGAGGGTATTGTTGATTTCTTTTACATTGATTTAGTTGTAAATCTATCCAACCAAGCTATGAAATCCCAGTTAAAAAATGTTATAATGATTATGAATTTAAATAAATAAATGTAGTGTCCTCTTTTCATTTGACTTTTTTTAACTAATATGTTATTTTTATTTGAGGGAATTTTGGTTAGAAGAGAGACAATGTTGGTTAATGGACACACCATGGATAATGTGATCTAGACTTTTCATTAGTCATGGTTTCATTATTGCTTGATGTGTACATATATCTTTTATGGTTTTTGCTTTGATATTCTTGTGATGTTATGGAATATTGAGAAAGAACACATGGTTACATGATGAAATATATTATTGTATATGATGCTACTAATGGTTTGTCAAGTATGATAGGAAGAACCACATGTGCATATGGAATTCAGATCGAGTCAAGATATATGGACCCAGGATGGGGTTGGGTTATGTATAATTGACGTGTATATAACATTACTTGTTGTTTAGTCATGACTATTAGAGAATGGTATTTGATATGTTTGTATCTAGTTGTGTGTAGATACAGGGAAAGATTTCCTAAACAATCTTACATATGGGAAAATTATTGATTGGAAAGTTGTGACATGATGATTACCATTAGGGAGAGGAGTTCTATGTTGCATATTACTTTTTACCAACCTCATTTTGTAATAGGCTGAAAAACATATGCTTTAGATTTTTACATGGAGGTTGCACATTGCCATAAGGGTAGGTATTGGATTCAATCACTTACAAGGTCATACTGAGGGGAACACAATAATGTTTCAATCCTTGTTCCTAAGTAACCATTAGTCTCTCACCAATGGTGAATGAGTTGGGTTATTTAAGTCCCAACCATGACACCATCCCCCAACCCTAAAAAATGATACTTGAAGGGAATGCTTGAACATCGAACCCTTGGTACATATTGGTAGGTAGTTTTTGAAGGGAATGTAGGGGCATGGAACTCTTGGTATCATGCACTTGAAGAGTTGTAGTGGTTATTTCTAGCTCTTGGTGTAGGATACTTGAAGAGTTGTAGTGATCATGTCTATCTCTTGGTACCAAATACTTAAAGGCTCTAAGTTAACTTAGTCTCACCCTTGGAATTGACTTTGATTCGATTTATGTATACTTTGGATAAAAGTATCCTTCAACATATGCATTTTATTTTATCATGGGAAATTGATTAAACTCACATAAGTAGTTTGATTGATCATATAGACTTTTTCATATTTTTGTAAAAGAGAAATAGAACTTACTTTTATAATTGGAAATGGAAATGCATTTTAAAAAGGGTGAGTTAAATTGAAATAAAATGACTTAATTAAAATAGAAAATAGAAATTTCATGTGCATCCACTAAATGAGGAAAAATGAAAGGGATCTAGGAAACATCTAAGAGTAAAATTAAGAGAAGAGGTTAGGATGTGATGAACAATATCTATTTTTCATTTTAAATAGAAGAATTACTTGTGCATGGAGTGACACATGGGTGGGTGAATAATATGTAATTTGTAATTAAAATAATTAATATTTTGGATGAGATGGAAAAATGACATGATTCTCAAAGGCTATAAGAAAAGAGGATTGGGCTTAAGGTTTCACCATTTTGTACTGTAATGATGGATGGATGTCGTAATGCTCAATTTTTATTTCTGAGTTAGTTTTTAGTTTAGTCTCAAGAATGTGATATTACCACAAATGTGGGGACCTCACACACTTTAGAGAAGCCACACATTCCATATTATAGTTTTTGTACTCTTCTCATTCAACCCATTGTTGCTTCGGGTTCCCTAGGGAAGAAAAGTAACATTTGTGAGTTGGTAGAGTAGTCATCCAATAAGTAAATTATATGTTTGGAAAATAATAATTGGACCTTATACTTGGAAAAATATTGTAGTTTAAAAATCATCAAGGGAGGATATTCTACAACCTTTTGTCAATAGGTATGCCAGTCTGAAATTTGTGCCCTATATAAGCCACAGATGAAGTCAACTACTAGTTACTCTTAAGAAACCCAATGTCACAACATTCTAGCTTCCATTTACCTTCAAGAAACCCATGATCGAGTACTATAGGTGCAAATTTTAATTTTTCAAGGAAAATATCTTGTATTTTTCTAGTTTTGTTTTTCTTCAAGAGGGAATAATTGTATATTATTTAAAGTGTTAGTAGCCTTATATAATCTATGTTTAAAATATATTTTGACTAATTTAATTGTCTCTTTCTTTAATTTCAGAGAATTCATCTTTATTTCAAACTAATAGTTTGATTACTTTGCATTGAAACTTGAGCTTCGTAAACTATAAAACTTATAATATATACATTGACCTAATGGTAATCCTCCTACAATTTGAAAAAACAAGAATTTGTATGGTTGCATTCGTAAAGAAAGATCATTGAAAGAGGATTTTGTATGCATCAAAGAATTGATTGAAATGTGTTCTTGGTTGATAATTATTAAGTCTGATGTATAACTTTGGTTATTGAGTATTTCATGGTGAATGACTAGCATAGTAGATAACATCACGGTGATATGAAAATGAGTTTTTTCGACTGTTATATTGATTATAATTTGATTAAATATCGTTATATTGAAAAGGGTATTGTCACCTTAATTAAGGGATTTTTAGTGCCCCGTTGAGAATATAATAATACTTCCATAGAAGACAAAAAGGGTCATTGAATGACTAGTAGAGGTTAAGTCATTAGGAGTTGGAAATTCATATTTACTAAGTAGGTATTGAGAAGACTGAACTGCATGTTGGCAAATTTTGTTGAGGATATTTCTTGAAATATTTTGAGTATTATGAAACCAAATGTAAAGAATTGGTGATTACATTGTTGAATGATTGCATATGTCATGAATTTGATTATTACTTATATGCATAATGTTGCAAAGTGTGTATTTTGGATTAAGTTAATGTCACGGGTAGGCGGTACAATAAATTTGATTGTTTGTGTTTTAAAATGTCTTTTTGAATAAGAATTGTAATACACATACTTACTGTCTTGATGCAATGTCTTCTAAGTTTTTGTGGATATATAAATGATAATTGAAAATTGATTTCTTGTACTATAACTCTTCCCGATTATTTTGATATATAATTATATGTTAAGAACATTTTAATGTGAAGATCCTCTTCAACAATTTTCTAATTTAGAATGAAATTCTTCTTCCATAGTTTTTCAATTTAACACATTCATGACTAATTATTCTAATATCATTATTTTTTAATATTGTATTTTTGACATTGAGAAATATACATATACAAAAAAAATTGCAACTACAAGAGCCATTTATCTTCATTTCCTGGCTCCCTCTCTCTTTTAAATTCTTTTCTGAATAATTAGTAATTAGTGAATTCACCTTTTATCATAAAAAAATATGGGATAAAAATTTAAATTAAAAGTAAACCATGGATTTTAAACACAAATTATCTATTAATAATAATTAAAATTTATATTTGTAAATGAAATATTAATAATATTATTTAATTTCTTTTTAAGGTAATTTCAGTTAGAAATCAATTTAATTGTTTGAAATTTTTAATGGTTAAAAATCATTTTTAATTATTTAAAATATTTGATTATTATTATTATTATTTGTAATACCCCCTCTGTTACGACATCAATAGTGATGTATAATAGGTAAGTATTTTTTTTTTGTTGCATTAGGATATTAAATTCGTTACAACACAATAAACAACATCTTAAGTGTAACATCCCGCTCTGGCGCACTGAGCGAACTTATTCTTTGAGGACACTTGCTCGCAAGTGATCGAGATTATTATGCTATTAAAAATCTTGATTTTGATTATGAGGCATTATGGGTTGATGATATGTTGTTTTACTACATTGACATAGACAGGTGCTATTGACTCGGTTTTACTGAGTGTGCAGGGTTTTGGACCTTGAGGATGCAGAGGCATCGATGGAACCCCTTGGACTTTGGATCGAGTCAGGTAGTGTGCCATTGGGGCTTGATTGTTTTACTATGATGTTAGTGCATCTGATTAGATGATATGATCGACTCGAGGATAGGGTCCTGGTGGGACCCGAAGTGATCCAAGAAATGGAAGAGAAAATGAAAACAATAAAACGAAGGATTAAAGAAGCACAGGATCGACAGAAGAGTTATGTCGATGCGCGTCATGTCGACCATAGTTACGAGGTCGACGATCGAGTCTTCTTGCGGGTTAAACCGCATAAGAGCTCGATCAAGTTTGGGAAGGGAGATAAATTCTCTCCTAGGTTCATGGGACCTTTCAAGATTGTGGAGAGGAAGGGGCATGTGGCCTATCGACTAGCCTTGCCTGATTCTTTGAGGTGTATGCACAATGTTTCTCATGTATCTGTTTTGAGACATTATATTAGTGATCCTACACATGTTATTGACATGAGTTCCTTGCAGGCATCGGACGAGGGAGCGCTCACGGATGAGCAGGTCTACATCTTGGATCATCGCGTTCGACAGCTACAACGTTGAATGGTAGATCAAGTCAAGTTTAAGTGGGAAAATTATAGTCCACACTCGGTGACCTGGGAGGATGCATATGATATGCGCCAGCAGTTTCCATTTTTGTTTGATAGATAGACATATGTTACTGTGATACATTTTACTTCGTCATTTATACTGTGAAACTTCGGGATGAATTTTAGACCAAGAGGGGGTCTATGTAACATCCCGCTCTGGCGCACTAAGCGAACTTATTCTTTGAGGACACTTGCTCGCAAGTGATTTGGATTATTATGCTATTAAAACTCTT
>ML872566.1:4679-17977 GCA_009831015.1 Picea engelmannii
AAACTTCCTTATTATAGATAGCCAATACAATGCCAAGAGATAACTCAAGCAAATACAGAAAGTCCTCTCCTAAAGATGCGCCTCTCTCTCTCTCTCTTCTCCAACTGCAGTTCTGAAACTTGTCTCTCAATGAGCAAGTGTAGTGTGTCTAAGTGAGGCGCTAGCCTCCTTATTTATACAAATCTGGCACGTGTGAAGTGTCTCTTCACTGGCAGGGCTGACTTCTCAAACTGGGTGGTTATAACCACCTTTATTATATTCTGGGGCCTCTTAAATATATTATGGGGCCGACTTCTTCTTTGCCTATTACAATTACATTATGACCAATCCGCAAAAGGGGATTTGATCCTTTTACAATAGCCGACATGATCAATCCACAATGGGGATTGATCCAATGAATAATATATCAAATAATAATAAGAATACACCTTGCAGTTACATTATTTCAACACTCCCCCTTAACAAGAAGGGTATTCTTCAACAGCATTAGACGAGAGAGAGGCCTTTATCATCAACAGCATCAGGAGGGCAGCATCATTAATATCATCTTGGAACATTGACTGGCGTATCTATAAATCATCGGAAGTTTTCTTCATCGGCAGCATCGTCATTCTCAAAGGAATGCAATCATCATCTGCATCAATATGTATTAGTATAAAACTAATACATCATCATCATCTCAGCACAGGGCTAGCTCATCATAATAAAGGATTGGCTTTACGTCACAGCTGTTAAGCTGGAAGCTCAGTACTTGTCTTGCTTTACGTCACAGCACTCAAGCTGGAAGCAAGATACTAGACTGGCTTTACGTCACAACTTCTCAAGCTGGAAGCATAGTACTAGTCTCATCTCAATGTCTTGCTTTACGTCACAGCACTCAAGCTGGAAGCAAGATACTAGATTGGCTTTAAGTCACAGCTATCAAGCCGAAAGCACAGTACTAGTCTCATCTCAACGTCTTGCTTTACGTCACAGCACTCAAGCTGGAAGCAAGATACTAGACTGGCTTTACGTCACAGCTAAGAAGCTGGAAGCACAATACTAGTCTCATCACAACGTCTTGCTTTACGTCACAACCATCAAGTTGGAAGCAAGATACTAGACTGGCTTTACATCACAGCTGTCAAGCCAGAAGCTCAGTACTAGTCACATCACAACGTCTTGCTTTACGTCACAACCATCAGGTTGGAAGCAAGATACTAGACTGGCTTTACGTCACAGCTGTCAAGCCGAAAGCTCAGTACTAGTCACATCACATCGTCTTGCTTTACGTCACAGCAATAAAGCTGGAAGCAAGAGATGTCTCATCACAACAACTACTCCCCCTTTCGAGGAAGGTCCTTTCGGACTACACCAAGCTTATCTCGAAAGTGCTCAAACTTTACACGAGATAGAGGCTTGGTCAACACATCAGCAACCTGTTCATCCGTGCTAACGTATTGGAGCTTTATGGCTCCTCTCTACACCATGTCACGGATGTAATGATAACAAATCTCTATGTGCTTCGACCTGTCATGGAATACAGGATTCTCTCATCTTTATGCAGCACTGGTTGTCACATAGGATCATGGTTGCTTCCATCTCTAGGTCAAATAGGTCAGTAAGCAACTTTCGAAGCCATATAGCTTCACAGCTGGCAGAACATGCAGCAATGTATTCTGCTTCCGCTGTGCTGAGAGCAATGCTGGATTGCTTCCTACTCTGCCACGAGATCATGGTTGATCCCAAACTGAAACAGCATCATGAAGTGCTTTTCCTGTCAAAAGCACTTCCTACCCAATCTGAATCAGTGTACCCACTCAATGTGAAATCATGGTCTCCATCATAACTGAGACCATAATCTAATGTACCCTTAAGGTACCTTATCACATGTTTTGCAGCCACTAGGTGAACATGTCTGGGTTCTACCAGAAACTGAATCAAGCTGTTCACGGCAAAACAAATGTCTGGTCTGGTGTTCGTCAGGTACATCAGCGATCCTATAATCTGTTTATACAGCGTGGCATCAATCAATTCTGACGAAGTATCGACCAACAGCTTCAGCTTCGCTTCCATGGGTGTATTCATGAACTTGCACTCCAACATGTCGAATCTCTTCAAGATTTCGACTGTATACCTCCCTTGATTAAGGAAGATTCTCTCTGGACTCTGCCATACCTCAAGACCTAAGAAATAATGCATTAGGTCAAGGTCTTTCATCTCAAATTCTGAGGCGAGTCTCTTCTTACATTCGATGATGAGATTTTCTTCTCCAGTTAAGAATAAGTCATCCACATATAGCAATAGTATCACTGGCTCATCGTTCATAACCTTGAAGTAGAGGTTAGAATCTGCTTTACTCTTGGTAAAGCCCAAGCTCGTCAGGAAACTGTCTATACGGCGATACCAAGCTCTAGGAGCTTGCTTCAATCCGTACAAGGCTTTCTTCAACTTGCAGACATGAGACTTCCTGTCTTCAACTCCAAATTCTTGAGATTGCTCTATAAACACTTCCTCTTCGATGACACCATTTAGGAAAGTTGTCTTTACGTCCATCTGGTGCAATTTCTACTTCATCTTAGCTGCAAGGGCTATGATGGTTCTGATAGAAGTGTATCTGGCTACAGGAGCGAATGTCTCGTCATAGTCAATGCCTTCCTTTTGAGAAAAGCCACGAGCGACAAATCTTGCTTTATACTTCTCAATACTTCCGTCAGCAGCATGTTTTATTTTGAAGAGTCATTTGGAGGATACCACGTCTTTACTCTTTAGTCTGGGAACTATTTCCCATACATCATTCTTTATTATGGATTGATATTCCTCTGTCATGGCATCTGCCCATTCTTTCATCTGAATGGCTTCTTCAAAGCAGGTAGGCTCCTTCTCTAGGAGATCACACATCAAAGCCGTATAACTGGAGAATGGCTTAGGTCTCTTCACATGTCTCGTGGTTCCTTCGGGAACACCATACTTCTCTCCATCTTGAATAAGCTCTCTAGCCCAAGCTGGCTTTCTTTTATGGAGGATCGTCATCTGAGGCGGTTCTTGAAATTCTACCATGTCATGGTCTTCTGGAATTTCCTCATCAGGGGAAACTACATCTTCCCTTATTGGTTATGCAACTCTGGGAACCTCACTCACTGATTCTGCAGTTCTGGGGATTACGGGTTCCTCTTCATATACTTCTTCAAGCTGGCATCTTCTTGATTTCTTGAGTGCTACATCTTCATCAAAGGTCACATCCCTGCTGATCTCAATGTGACGGTGACCTGGTATATAAATTCTGAAGGCCTTGGAAACTTCACAGTATCCCACAAATATTCCCTTCTTTCCTGAAGGTTCCAGCTTGTTTCTCTTCTCTTTAGGTATATGAATAAATACTGGGCAGCCAAATATTTTGAGATGGCTTACCTCTGGCTTCTTTCCGGTGAACATCTCTTCCGGGGTCTTGAACCCAAGTGCACTATGGGACAATCGGTTCTGCACATATATAGTTGCCATGGTTGCTTCTGCCCATAAGCACATAGGAAGATCTTGATCATGGATCATATTCTTCACAACTTCCATTATCGTTCTGTTCTTTCGTTCAGCTACACCGTTTTGTTGGGGATTATAGGGAGTAGTCAGTTCCCTCTTGATCCCAACATCTTTGCAGAAGTTCACAAACTCTTTTGAGGTATATTCTCCTCCATTATCTGACCTGAGTATCTTAATCTTTCTTTCAGAAAGATTCTCTATCAATGCTTTGAATTCCTTGAACTTGTTGAACACTTCATCTTTAGATTTCAAAAAATACACCCAGGTCTTACGAGAATAATCCTCAATAAATGATACATAATATACATACCCACTAATGGAGGACGATGGCATTGGGCCACATACATCTGAATGAATGAGCTCTAGGACTCCTTCTGCTTTGTTGTCTCTCTTCGGAAAAGGGTTCTTGATATTCTTCCCTTGTGCACATCCATTGCATACGCCTTCATGGTCAACCTTGAGTTCTGGTAAACCTGTGATCGCTTTGCATATGTATGGTAGCGCCTTGTAGTTGATGTGAGCTAATCTTCTATGCCAAAGTTCACATGGATTCTTCAATGGCGTGGGTCATGGAAGCTTCTGAGTGACCCTTTAGCTTATGCAGCCTCTGAGTGACCCTTTAGTTTATACAGGCCATTTTCTTCACTTCCAGTGATGATGGCTTCATTTAAGGTTTCTCCTTTAGCCCACATAAGAACTTCTCCATCTATAAAGGCAACTCTGAAGCCTTTCTTTTCTAAAGCTGAAATAGAGAGTAGGTTCTTTGTCAAACCCGGTACATATAGTACGTCCTTCATCTTCAATGAATTCCCTGAATTCAGTTTGTAGTTTGATTCTCCTACTCCCTTGATGGGATATTGGTAATCATCTCCAAGTGTCACTTTCTGAGAAAACTTCTTTTCTAAAATACAAGAGAGGATGTCTCTTTGTCCCGTCATGTGCTTGGATGCGCCACTATCAATGAGCCAAGTGTCCTCTCCAGGTGTTACTAATCTTGAGAGGGCCGAGATTAAGACATGATCTTTAATCTGCTCTCTTATCATCTTTGCGGGTGGCTCTTCATCTTCGACTGCATGGGCATGGTGCCTCTTATGTTTCCTCTTGTATTCTTCTCGTCTGGCTGGACAGAATTTTGCAATGTGTCCCATCTTGTCACAATGGTAGCATTGTACAGATGAGTAATCTTTCCTTTTGTTGTCCTTTCTTCTGAAATCTCCTTGGATGAGATTCTTTATAATTGAATTTGTTTGGTGGTTGAGGCTCTTTATGAGTCTCCTTCGAGAAGTAGGGTTTCTTCCTTCGTCTTTTGGTGTGAGTAGCTAGGGCTTGATCATCGTCTCTTGCCAGTAGCGCTTCACAGTTAGCTACTCTTGTTTCTTCTTGAATGCATTCTTCCCATAGACTATCAAACTTCAGTTTCTCTATTCTGGCACATATCATTTGGATGAATGCATCCCAAGGTCTTGTGAGACCATTTAGGGTCGTCATTATGAGTTCGTCTTCGTCTATGGTGTCTCCAATTGCTTCTAATTGCTCTTTGAATTCTAAGATTCTGGAAAAGTATTCCTGAATCGTTTCTCCTTTCTGCATCCTTGTGTTCTTCAGTTGAGTTCTTAGATTCATCTTCCGGTTTATGTTCTTCCCTTCATATAGTCTGGTCAAGGCATCAAACATTTCTTTCGGAGTCTTCTTTGATGACACATAAGGAATCAGGTGATCTTTGATTGAATCTGCAATGATTCTTTTGGCCATGATTGTGTACTTTTGATGCTTAGCTAGGTCATTCTCTTCAAGAACAAGTCCAATCCTATACTTCCAAGCACGGAAGTTTTCCACACCTTCCAGCTTGTCAACAAGCTTAGTGCTTGCAGACATCTTTTACCTGGAGCTAGGAAAATGACCGAAAAATGAAAATGCTCAAAATCAAATTCTGAACTTACCAGGAGATGCGCTTGGCTGAGGCGAGTAGCCTGGTGTGTTTGGATCTGAGAAAATCCAACTTTTGTTCCTCCAAACTTGATTTGCGGATTTCTGGACTGGTGCTTCTGGTTTTCCGGTACCTCTGATACTCTGGTACTTTTGGTACTTTGTGAAACTAGGGTTTCACTTTCCTGGAGATCTAGCCACTGAAAAGGTGCGCTGAGAGTGCCAAAGTAATCCTTGGGGGAGGGCGCACTTTTCTAGATAGTTTTAGGGCTGAAATGCTTCACCATCAAAAAGCCCTAATTTGCATGTACAACTACAGTGACGTTTTTCACTCTTGTGAAAGATGCTTTCTTTAGCTTGGCTCTGATACCATGTTAATATTTAAGCCATCATTATAGTTCTTTGCATTTCAATAGATAGCAACAACATAAGACAAGATCACTGAGAAATACACAATCACAAGAGACACAGCATTTATCCTGGGAAACCCTCTAGGGGAAGAAAACCCAGCAAAACTTCCTCATTATAGATAGCCAATACAATGCCAAGAGATAACTCAAGCAAATACAGAAAGTCCTCTCCTAAAGATGCGCCTCTCTCTCTCTCTCTCTCTTCTCCAACTGCAGTTCTGAAACTTGTCTCTCAATGAGCAAGTGTAGTGTGTGTCTAAGTGAGGCGTTAGCCTCCTTATTTATACAAATCTGGCACGTGTGAAGTGTCTCTTCACTGGCAGGGCCGACTTCTCAAACTGGGTGGTTATAACCACCTTTATTATATTTTGGGGCCTCTTAAATATATTATGGGGCCAACTTCTTTTTTTGCCTATTACAATTACATTATGACCAATCCGCAAAAGGGGATTTGGTCCTTTTACAATAGCCGACATGATCAATCCACAATGGGGATTGATCCAATGAATAATATATCAAATAATAATAAGAATACACTTTGCAGTTACATTATTTCAACATGAGCTCCCTGACATGAAGATGAATGATGATGACAACATAACATCATACTTTGTGAGAATCTCTCAGTTAAGAAATCAACTACAAGCTATTGAAGAGATCATTTTAGAAAAGGAATTGGTAAACAAAGTACTCATTGGTCTTCCCAAGACATGGGATGGATTTGCCGCAAGCATGAACACAAGGAAGGAGTATCCCACATTTGAAGAACTTTGGACTTGTTGTGCACAAGAAGAATCAAGGATCAGTGCAAAAGAGAAACCCCAAAAGAAATACGATGATCAAGCCTTCACAGCAAGATTCAAGTATTCCAGGAACAAAAGGAAGTTTGGTTCAAGGAAGAAGTCAAATCAAGAGAAAGATATGTCAGAAATACAATGCTTCAAACTGTCAAAAGTATGGTCACTACAAGAATCATTGTCCCGAGCTAAAGAAAAGGAAGGAGATACATGAAGCATCAGTTGCCGAATAAAGGAAACCCTCAAGGAAGACTAAATAGGATGAAACAAACTTCTTCTTCTAAGGCAAGGTAACAATACTCTTCATAGTTCTTGTACATACCATGTTTACATAGTTTCTATACATATTTTGCATATCTATAAGATGTTCAAAGAAAAAGCTATACCTATGGAAGAGCAACAAGATAAGGATTGCTATCACAATAAACTACAATACACATGAAAGGATGAAGTACATCGACAACCCCTGGTAACAATTCATGTGGAAGCTATTACATAAGTAACAGCTGCAAGATAAGCCGAAATCAAAATCAATCTTTAAGAAACCTAGAATAAGTAAAGACAGAAAGAAGTCAGCAATCAAGAGGAAATTGGAAAAAGGTTTGCGACACTTTGCAGAAGGCAATAAGGATGCAAACGGAAGGGTGGACTCTGCTAGATGGAGGGAGACGATTATACATTCCAAAAGAAGAGCATGCATTCATACATGAAGCAAGGATTAGGAGGGAGCTAATCCTATGATCCATTGAAGATGATGAAGTATATATCCATGGTAGCAGCCATGAAAAGCAATACGTGTTCAGTTTGACTTTAGAAGAAGCCTTCTTCGAAAAGAAGCCTTAAAGTATCCTTGGTTGTCCATCCACATCCATGATCCTATGATGAAAGGAAGAAGTTGGAATCTTCAGAGCATGGAATCTATAGAAAACTCCATGGACCCAAGAGCTAAAGAGAAACATGAGGAAGAACATGAAGATTCCAAGAAAGAAATAAAAGCCAGAACAACCAGTCATTGTATCGAGAATCACAGGATTACCAACTTGATATGAACTCACTAAAAGCAATCAAGCAGAGGAACTGAAAGTTGTGATGAAGAACAGTGTATGGAAGACTTATGAATGAAAGCATTGCAAAATCCAGAACTAGAGGTTCTCCCAGGTGGAGGGAGAAGACTATGATGATTGCTCGTAAACCAGACATACCTCTACATGAGCCAGTATATCGTCCGCAATATCCATGAGTTGGAGTTTACATGTAGAGCAACCTCAAAGGCTTTGAGGTATACCAGAAAGAGACCCTTGTATGCAAATGGAAGAAGATTTTGTATGGATTCAAACAACTTGGTGCAGAGCCTCCAATGCACAGTAGAAGCGTGGTGAAAAACCTTCTATAACAAAGATATTGTATACTCAGAACTCAAGCATAATGGATTACCAATCCATGACAAAGCTCTCATGATGACAGAAGAAGTACCACTTGTATATGTTCCAAGTTTGACCCTTGCCACGATATTATGACCTAGCAGGAAACAAAAGAGTTGAATTCAACTATGATGATCAGAGCTATATGAAGCCTTCAGAAAACCAGTGTTCTAGAAAGACCGAAGTACATTGATATCAAGCATTAAATTCTCCATGATGATGTCCAGAAAGGAGGAGTGGCTCTCCAATATATATCTTCACAGATGAGCAGATAAGCAGACATTTTGGTAAAGCCTCTGTTCAAGATGAAAGAGTTTGTGTACTCAAGCTGGAGCTCGTGGAGACGACTTCCTTATTGAAATAGGAAGAAATGACTCCCAGGTTGGGAGGGAGCACTGATGTGTTATTGATTTATGGACAGTCATTTTTCAGTTCAAAAAATGGTCCAGGATGAGCAGTTCCTTTCCAGTTCAGAAAGTGGTTTGAGATTTCTGACGGACAGGCATTTTCCAATTCGAAAAATGGTCCAGATCGAACAGTCATTTTCGTAATGAAAATGGTTCGATGGATTGTTGATGTACCATAGACTGTGATTCCCCTTGTGGTTAACATAAGGAATGGTCTAGGACAGTCTCTCTTCTTGACGGTCACTCTCAATAGTGGTCAAGAACACTGCTCCGCCTCGCCGGACAGTCATTCTTTCGAAGCTCACAGTTGTGAGCAGTTTCGAAGAATGGTCTATTTTGGAGGTTGGTGCAGGACAGTCATTTCCTTAGGAAATGGTCCAGACAGTCATTCCCTAGGGCAGATTCATTCTCTCCAGGTTGCACTTTGTTTAGTGCCGGAGGTATGGCCCAAATAGGCGAATGGTCCAGGTTCAGCAATCAAAGACATGCATTCCCTAGGTCTTTCCAGGTTGCACTTTGTTTAGTGCCAAAGGAATGGCCCGGATAGGTGAATGGTCCAGGCTCAAAAATCGGCACAGTTATTCTTCCTTGCTTGAGAAGAATAGTCCAGATATCTCATCATTGATGTTTTACTTTCTGGGGGCAGATGCTCTTCCAGATCTCACAGATGTGAGTGGAAGAATGGCCCAGATGATTCAGTTTATATCATAACAATGTTTTTTGTGCAGGTTGATCACATGACTGTTATAGAGACTGTATGTCTCCGGACAGTAGATGTATACTATTGTGGTGGATGTGTTCCATTGATTGTGACTATATGTCCATGATCAAGTATCTATGTGCTACTTGGTGTGGTAGTATACCACTGGATTGTAGTTGTGTACTACTATGGATAGACACAGTTGTGTTCTATTGCATGACATTGTTCTTATTGCCTTGAAGACTATCAATAGTGTTGGAATTGATTATCAGCTAGATGGATGATCAATGGACAGAGATTTCCCAGACAAAAAATGGTTCAGGACATTTATTCTTCTAGGACATATGTCCGGATTAGAAGAATGGCTCTTATGTCACTCTGTGGAGTGAGTGACTTATCCAACATCATGTATGATTACTAAGATGGAGTATGGTTTCGAGAGATGATGCAGCTGATGACACTGATAACGATGATGGTGCTCATGATCTAGTCATAAGATAGTCTATACGACTATGTTGATGTTACCGGGTGAATGGTATGTTTATGCTCAAGACCATTACCTTCAAATACCTCCCCCTAGCTAGGAGGGAGTGTTGATATTATGGTAGTTGCGAGAGGTATTTACCTCCACGTGTAAACCTGACAAGAATAGAATATTCCAGGAAGTAAGAAGAAACCCTAATTAGTTGGCTAATAACCCTAGAAGACAAGTCGTCTCAAGAAGATAATTTGTATTAGGTTATTAGCCTCCAAGAGAAGAAGTCGGCTAAAGGAAATATTATATACTAAGTAAATAGGCACCCAGAATGAGAAGTCGACCCAGGCAGTTTGCCAGTTTTAGTATAAATACAGGAGGCCAGTCTTCATTCTGGCAGGCATTCTTAGAACTGCAGAAGCAGCACTTGTGCGCACTGCAGTTGGTCAGTTTGTGCGCAAGTTTGGAGGAGAGTTGTCGTTGCAGCTGCTGCAGCTAGCAGATTTCGGTTTTGGCTTGGACTATCTCTTGGTTATGGTTTGGACTCTCTGATCAGGTCTTGTTACTCTTGCTTGGTACGCTATTCTTGGAGAAAGATGTGCCACCCTTTGTTTGGCTATCTAGCCTAGGGTTTGTTTCCGGAATGTTTCTATGTCAAGGTTAAGGTGCTTGGGGGTGGCTTCAGCCTATGGTTGGGTGACAATAGTGATATTGTCTATGGTTAAACGAGCACATCCATCATATTCTAACATAGTGCTCTTGTTTGTGCCCTTAATTGTCCTCCCCTTCCCTTGACCTATGAATATGAAAATTTCCAAGTAAGGTCTCCAAGTGAGTGAAGCCATTGCATACGTAGTACTATATGTGCAACACCCAAAGAAACAACATAAAATTCATTCTTTACTTGGTAGTCACCTATCATTGTCGTTAATGTTGTACAACTCCGGTGCAAGGTAATGTATAGCCATCATTCGCTACCACATCAAATCGAGATCCTCCAAGGTAAGTCTCATGGATGAAACTATACCTTTATCTATAAAATTACGGGTGACCCTACCATCAATCAAGATAACAACCATGTGTCCACCAATTCTCGCTCCTAGTGAAAGGACAAATATATGAGTTCACCTAATAAGGCTACTATAGAAACCTATGGATTTGCATTAGATGTTGCACATATATCTCCATCACTTGTCTCCTCAATGTCAACATCTCTACCAATGTTTCCTTTTACAAACCATATAAGTCATAACTTATCAAACCATTTTGTGATCAAACCATATTTGTAAAAAAATTATATCATTTATCTTATAGGCAATAACTAATTGATATCTTGTTACTACCTTCAAAATTTGGCAACAACACCATTCCATTAGTGTCACATGTGCTTCATTGACAATAATTAACAAAAAAACCTCATAGAAGAATATTTAGAGAAAAAACAAACTTTCATATCAATTAAAGGGAACTTACAACACCCCAGATGGGGTGACACGCAGCACACAAGAGCCACGTTGCACTAGGCCAGGCCAAGCCATAAACATGGCAGGTTGGCTCCCATCCCCTCTCCATTAAGTATGGGAGCCCACCTTAACTACCAGCTAAGAGCCATGGGACTGCTTCCTCGCGTGAACAAACTGGCGGCAAGGAAATTCAATGCCTGGGGGGCGATAATGGAAGCTGTCATGTTGCACCTCCTTGTTATCACCCAGCATTGCACCAGCCCTCTCCATTTCGCCTTCGACCTGCACCAGGTAAGCAATTTAGTGCTCTGGTGAAGCCATTGCAAAACCTCCTGCAATTTCGCCATTAGAGTCACCTTCTAAATACCACGAGAGAGAGGCAAGCCGCGAGACAGAGGCTAGAGTGAGAGCTCTCCATGGGCCGCACTCAGAGAATTCAAACAGCACGCAGAGGAGGAATGGCTTGGTCACCTCCAATGGCTTACATGGAGGAGGTCACTTCGAAGGAACCCATACAGATCCCTCCAAAGTCTCTTCTTTTCACTGTGCCAGAGAATTGGCAACCTCCAAGCAGCTTCCCTACGAAAGACACTAAGTCAACTACAGCGGCTCACCATGACACCAGCACCATGGAGGCAAAGATGGAGGAGTTCCACATCTACTTCATCGAGGAGGAGTTCCCGGAGGAACTCCTCCATATGGCCTCTCAGGATGCCACACTTTCAGTGGGCTACGATCCTTCCAGAGCCACAGCGAGAGAAGAGAACCCCGGGAAGGAGGAAGGAGCACAGGGATGGAACGTGATGACGAAGCACCAGAAAGGAGCAGAGGATGGAATGTATGCTGCAAAAAGCGAGGCTGTGGAGGGTCCGGGCGGCATGACGAAGGAAGGTGATGAGGTCCTTGCGCCACCTCCTATCTCAATTGCACCAGAACTGTGGCGTGCCCCCCGCCCTTCTTCCACCGGGAACAATTAGATTTGGTGTTCGACCTGAGAACCCAGATGGCAGACCAAGTTTACCGTGGCACACTCATGCACCAACACATCGATATGTTGTACGAAGCTTTCTCCAATGCGCCAGCAGGGCAAAGATGTCCGATGTGTGCAAGACCTTATGCTCTGCCAACTCAAAATGGACCGCACAACGAAGACCCTGACAAGGCTACTTCTGGTGCCAACAGGTAATTGCATGGCTTGGAGTTCTTTCTGGTTTTGGTCAGGCATTCAAGTTCTGGTTAGGTGTTCAGTCAGTTCAAACTCTTTAATGTTCAGTCTAGTTTCAATTTCGGTTTTCATGGTTAATGTAAAGACTACAGGCCGCCACTCGTCCTAGTTTCCTCCGAGCAGGACAGATGGCGGTCCACCTCTTTTTGACATGGATATCCAAGGCTTCCAATTGTTCCGGTTTCCGCTAATTTGGTGGAACAGCTGGCAACCTACGGAGATATGTTTTTTTGCATGTGATATAATACAATAGGATCTGCCCCTCTTTTTATTTAAAAAAAAAAGGGAACTTACAACAACAAAAAAGTGTCAATGGAAAATATCTTTAGAAATACATGGAAAAAATTCTACACACTAATATATAACATGATACACCACCTACATGTTGAAAGAAGTGAAAAAAATAATATATGTAAAGTATTAAAAACATTTTCTTTTCCTACATAAATTTACATGACTTCAATTGAAAATTCATGGTTTTCCCAAGAGTAGTTTCTCCATAATTATCATCAAGAATTTCATAAGTCTCCTCATTGTCGGACAACATCTCAATATAATGAATCTATCCCTTGACCAAACATCCATGACCTAACACCCAAGGCTCTCTACAAGTGAACCACATGACCTCGATGCATCTCATTACAGATCAAGTTATTGTCCTGTTGTTTCCCACCTCATATTAACTAACCTCTTCTCTACATTGGGGATGAGTTGGTCGACCTCTAAACAATAGGTGTCTTCTACACCTGTTGTGGTCATGCTAGGAAACTCCTCCATTGTCCCTGTTATCCCCGATATCTAGGGATAACTAGGATATCATGTCTCGAGGCCCACATGGTCCTAGACATGGAGTACGAGAGCAGATTGACTTGAGCATGGCCCTTGAGGGCCCATCTTTTCTTCTTCTCAGTCGGACTTGTCCTGCCAGCAGTACCAGCCTCCATCACTACCGGCCTGG
>ML872567.1:8226-19538 GCA_009831015.1 Picea engelmannii
AGAGTGACGTCCCTTGTGGTTGAGCACATGTGGACTTGTCCCTAGTGGCAGAGCACTAGAGGATGTGTGTGAGACCCCTTGCTATATTGTCAAAGAGTAAGACTATTGTAAAACCCTAATTTGTATTGTGAAGGGTACAAGTTGACCCTACTGTGTAAAGATAATTAATATTATGTAAAAGACAAATTGTATTTTTGAGTTGCACATGTGGACTTGTCCCTAGTGGCAGAGCACTAGAGGATGTGTGCGAGACCCCTTGCTATATTGTCAAAGAGTAAGACTATTGTAAAACCCTAATTTGTATTGTGAAGGGTACAAGTCGACCCTACTGTGTAAAGATAATTAATATTATGTAAAAGACAAATTGTATTTTTGAGTTGTACAAGTCGGCCCTATTGTGCCAATGAAGAGACACATCTATTTGATGAGTTAGGTCATGTATATATTAGAGAGATACATCCCCATTGTGGATCATATCTCATTCTCACACAACACATACTTGAAGAGCTGAAATTTATTGCACACTCTTTTCTATGCGCTATCCTTCTTGGTCATAGAGCACCCTATTGTGTGCGCTAGGTTTTTCTGTGGAGAGAGTTCTTCTCTTGGCAATATAGTAAAGGGTTGCTAGGTTTTTCCCTTGTTTGAGAAGGGTTTTCCCAGGATAACTTCTTGTGTCTTGTGCATGGTTATTCTTCTTGTGATCTTGGTTTACTGCAACTATTGTGTTGCTGCATTGTTTATGGTTCAAGTTCATGCTAAATTGAAAAGAAACTACATGTGCTTGAGTCATCATTAAAAATTCAACACAAGCGATATGACAGAACCCGAACATGAACTTGCTATTGGAGTTGGCGAGGCACAAGAAGCTGCAGAGCTCAATTAGTGTTTTCAGGGATGGCTAATTGAGAATGACTTAGATCTTGGCTGGATTCCCATGCACACCATGCTCATCCATGATGTATCTGAGACACTGAATTCTTTGCACGTGGAATGCACTTTTGTTGATTGGCATATAACTTGTGTTTCTACTAAGTGCTCAACACTTGCTGAATGTGCTTCAAATGCTCCTCCCAGTTTCTATTGAAAATGCGGATATTATCTAGATATATAACCTCAAGGGAATTGGTGAATTGGCCACAAGATATTGTCCACCATTCCGATGAATGTTGTTGGGGCATTAGTCAAGCTGAAAGGCATGACCAACCACTCAAAGAGATCTTCTTTAGACTTGGAGGTTGTCTTCCGCACATCAATTTGCTTGATTGACACTTGGTGATAGTGTGACTTAAGATCAATCTTACTGAAAAACTTAGTGTCCTCGAGCTGATTGAGATGATCATCAATTCTAGGATTGGATATTGGTTCTTGACTGTGATTTTCTTCAGGACTTTGTAATCAATACAAAGTTGCCATGTCCTATTCTTCTTCAGAACTAGCACAATTGGGCTCCTGCAAGGTGAGAAGCTTGGTCAAATGTGGTGCTTTTGTATTAGCTCTTGAATGTGGTGTTTGATCTTCTCATTCTCCAGAAGAGTGTGTTAGCATTCCGTAATTTCCCTTGGTTGCGGGAGGAAAACCACGAAGGAACATACAAACCGCTTTAGGATTGGAATCTGGCCTTTCCAAACCAGAGAGGGCGCTCTCACTGTAAATTAGGCTCAGTGGCCAGATCTGAATTTGAAATAGGTTTTAGGATGTGGTTGATGGCAGAAGGAAGAGGAAATCCATTGGGCATGGAGTTAAAGGAACTGAGTTCAATGACTTGTTGGATTTTGGTTTATTTGAGCAGAGACAGTTTCAAGGGAAAGATAGAAGTTACTTCCTTAAACTTTAATATCTCGTTGCAGATGGAAAGTTGAAAAAAGCAGAGGATTTACCAACTAGGGCATCAGATCTAGATGAATCCTAAGTTGATAATAGAAGAAAAACACAGATTAAATGCCTAAGTAGATGAAACAGAGCATCAATCTTAGATGAATTCTGTAACACAGCCTTTACTCGAACATCAAAGAAGAATATCATATATATGATTTCACTACAGCAGGAAAACATTAACATAGAAAGATCACACATTAAGGAAGTAGGCTCACATGTATCCTTGAAAGCCAACTATTCAGGTACTTCTGATACAGGTCAATATCATTAAACTCAGAGAAAATTTACAATATGCACCAGAAGAGTCCTTTCTTCACATTCACACCCCCTCTTTTAATGAAATGTTTTCAAAATATATACAAAAATGGATTCCTGTACTCAAGGAATCGAATTCAACCTCCTAGCTAAAGAAAGTCTTCAGTTGCAATAAAATAGGGATACATTTAAAACTGTTTACTCAAAAATAGTAGTCAAACTTGGGATAATAAATGTATTTTTAACAACTCAAGCATTCGAATCTTTGAGGCTCTATGATGCCTTTAATTTTTGGAGTCATCGTACACCATTGGGTAGATGATGTGTCAAAAGCTGATCTGGAGCTGACTGATGCCCTGTCACAGTTGTGCAACAAGTTCGCTGTGCAACAATTACTTTCAGAAAATGCGCAGCGATGTTGCGCAACAAAAGACCCTGAAAGACCCTGTTTCATGTTTGCAATTTGAAATGTTGTCTAATTCAACTTCTTTGTGGCAGTCTAATACTATCACACCACAAATGAATACTGTAGGAGATTCTCTATCCTTCTGGCCCCTTTCATTATGGATTTTACACAGTTCACCTTTGCCAGTATTAGATTTCATTGAAGGAGATTCTATACTGTTAATTTCATGCATAAAGATGACAGAAGGAGCATATTGTTTTGCCATACAAAAGCTCACGAACCATGCCATTCCTCTGAAACCCTTGTGACAATGACCTTGTGATCATTTATCTCAGCGATATTGATGATATCTTTGATTGCCTAGTTGTTGACGTATTGTCAAAACCCCGTGACAGTTATAGGAGCTCAAACCTTGCACCATTTGTAGCTATTCCCCTCAATGCCCTGTCTCTTTTAACATTTCAAATATTCTTATGGAAGCTCTCTTATCCAAACCTGGAATTCTACCTGATAAGAAAGTAGGTGTCAATGAAAACTCAGCAACATCGATCCTTTTGCTTTTTTAACATTTCCATGGTCTAAACTGGAATTCCGTGGCTAAAGCAGAGATGAAATCACCACCAAATGACACTCCCAATGCCACCACAGACAATCTCAGCAACTTCTTCTCTTAAAGCTACCATTTAAGGATGTTCTTGTAGATGCTGCCATACTTAGCACTTGGAGTATACGATGTTTGGCTTTGACAAATGTATTATGCGATAAACTCATTTCCATTCATATGTGCAGATGTGGATTGGTTCATTTGATGTGTTGTACACTCTTTGCTGCTCCGTGGGATCTCTTTGTGAATGTATTCATCATTTGTTGATGCATTTGTGGTGGAGGCTCAATGCTCTTTGACAGTTAGTTGCTCCAAAACCTTCGACAATCTTCCACCCATCAAGCAATTAGAAATTATTGAGACAGTTGGCAATTTTCCCTACGCTCCTTTGTTCTCTTGTTATGGGATTTATCCCACATTTCTCAAGAGTAAGGCTTCGCTATTGTATATATGCGCCGTGTGTTTATGGTATATCTACGCATTGGGCAAAAGGAACAGTCCTTGTGGACTTTCCTCCTGATGACTTGGCGCTTGGTCTCGGGCCTTGACTTGTGATGTGTTGGTAGTTGGTGCTTGATAGCTTGTGGAATTGAATTCAACTCTTGGAGATTGGGCTTTCGGGCCTTAATTTTAATAAAATTAAAAGAACCTGAGAGCACAAAAAACCTTATAAAACCAATTTTTTATTGGCCCACCTTATAAATTTTGTCCCAAATGCCAAATTTTTATCTTTGACAACAATGGTGCCAACAACTAGCACGCCTGTGCTACGAAACTTGAAGGCGCTACAAAAGTGCCATGTTGCTACAAAATCACTGAATTAGCACAAATTATACAGTGCGAACAATTGGCTCCTACTGGGGATGCTGTCCTCCCTGTGAAGCAGCAAAGAACCCGTAGATCTGTGCCTGCATCCATTGGGCTGCTCCCAATGCCAAAACCTGCAACCTGTAAACCATAGTTTTAAAAACCGGAACTGGCATTGGAATCGGAACTGGTAATGAACTAGTCAAACTGGTTTTTTAAAAAATATATAAAATATTTAAATTTTAGCGAAAAAAATATATTTTAATTTAGAATGGAAAAATATCATACGGATATTCCATTGTGGTAAGATATCTTGTAATTGCAATGATGTCACTTAAATAACAACCACAAGCAGGCATGACACTGAAACCATCAAAGATGTTATAACTTATTACTAGAGTGAGGGAGGATGCTATCACATCAACTTAAGGACTTGCCACTCAAAGCTAGGTTCCTAATTAACAAAGCTTTTGGTGAATGCTCACAAATCACTTTTGTCTCACCATTATTAACCATGTGGGAATATATACAACACACACATACATGTGGTGAGGAAGGAGAGTATTAATGTGGAACAAAATCCGATCATAGGGCTATGCCATTGTAATAAGACAATTATTAATTGCAAGGACATTACATATATAACAACCAAAATCCAAAGAGATCTCACAAGGCATGACATTGAAACCACTAGCAATGTTAGTACTAGAGTGAGGGAGAATGTTATCACATCAACCTAGGGCTTACACCCCTTAGCTAGCTTTCATATCCACAAAGCTTTTGGTGTATTTAATGTCTCATAAGCCACCTCCACAATCCTTATTTATCTGGGATCATTCACAACTGGTCCAGACGGAATCGACCGGTTTATGATGGAACCGGTCGGTTTGGTACCGAACCGGTTGGTTCGGTACCAAACCGGTCAGTTCCATCATAAACCGGTCGGCCGATTCGGTGTATTGACCGGTTCGAACCGGTCGACCATCAAATCGGTAAAACCGACCGGTTTCAATTCGCCGATTCTTAAAACACCGCTGTAAACTGATACTGCTTTTACCTGCAACCAACTCATTTTGAAGCCAAACTACAAATTGAAACTATACTGTACATTGAAATCTGAAAATATTGTTGCTAAAACAATCACACTGAAACCAAAAACCACAAATTGCTGAAACATGTTCATTCCCATGAGCTTATTTGCAAACAAATTCCTACTCTATCCTGTTGAAATAATTGCTGAATCAAGTGATACTAAACTGCAATGCAACCAATCAAGTAGTTGAATTCTTGATTGGAGCATACATTCAACTTCTTCAAGTGAAGAAAAACTTAAAAGAGTAACAATTCACAGGGCTATATGCAGGGGTCGCTGCGTTTCAAGCGCTGCACAATTTTGCTGTGCACCTCCTTCTTTGCATTTTGCGTACTCTAAACTGCTTGGTTTGGGTTCCTGGTTGATGTTTAAATAGGAAGACCTTTCTTATGAACCAAAAGACCTAGATTTTGCTTTAAAACACATAGCCACAATCTTTGCTTGCACAAACCCTAGCTTTTCTTTTTGCTGCGCATCTGCTGTTGTTGCATTTTCACCATGCATATAGCCTTGCCATCTTATTTCCGCAATCAAATCAGCATACACCATCACTATGGCGACTCCAGAAGGCAAAACGAAGACTACCAAGGGAGGTTACATTGTTAGATTCGAGCCTCAAGATCCGAAGCTTGTCAATGCAGGTCCAACAGTGAGGGTTTCATTTGAACAAGCTGGGTGTATCAGATTTTGTGAAAAACTTCAGGGATACAACATGCAAGCTGCAAGGAGTTTGCATTGAGTTTCAATGGCATTGAAGCTAAAGTGGGCAACATTCAATTTCAAGTTTCTGAGGACACCATCGCTACTGCAACAGAGATCCCTGCTCGTGGAGAACAATGGTTTAAAGGTATGCAACTAGATCTGGATTTTTATCATGAATTCTTGAAGCCTGAGTTTAGGGACATGGACTTTGGAGCTACAATACCCAGAGAATTTTTATTAGAAAATCATAGCAAGTTATTGAGGGTAATTCAAAGTTTTTTCACCTGTGAGGGAAGGTTCACTAGGGTTTACCAATACCACATCAGACTTTTGATGCATTTCACTAGTTAGAAACCTTTGAACCTGCCCTATTACCTCTACAGAAGCTTGGGAAAAATGGCAGACAGAGTGCAAGTAAGGAAAGACCAAGTTGAACCTAGCCTTTTCTATTTTTCACTGATAAAATTGTTGGTGCTAGAAGAGCTCCAAAAGAATAATTTAGCTTGGGAGTCCTTAACTTCATCTAGGAATCTAGGATAGCAACATAGTCTTTTAGCAGTCCCCAAAGTAGGAGAGATACCCCTTCATCTCTTAAAAAACCCACCACGTCAATCCCCGAGAGTTTTGTCCATAAGAGGGTAAGAGAAATTGAAGAACCTGCAGTGAGCCAACAAGCCAAAAATAAAGGGAAAAAGCTCCAATTTTCTCCAGAGGTGATTGAAACTCCTAATATACCACTTACTAGGTCTGCAGCAAAAAGAATGTCTGCCATGCAGACATGACAAGAACCTAGTGAAGCTCCAGAGGCCATCATAAGACCAACTCCATCAGATGACAGAGACATGCCGATCATGGATTTGCAAGAACAATTGAAGAAGACCCATTTTGTCATAGCACAACTGCAACATGAGAACAAAGAGATGAAGAAGAGAGCCCTGGAAGAAGCCTTCAAGAAAGATACCCCAGCGACAGGGGAAAAATCAGTGCTATCAACCCCAACAAGTCCCAAAGCAAAAGATAAAGGGAAGGTAGTGGAGCAAAGTCAAGAGGTGAAAGAAATAACTAAGCCCAGTGTTCCTTTGACAAGATCCTTAGCTAGAAAATTGCGGTCTCAGGAAGAAACTCCAACAAAGAGCCAACCAACAACAACATAAGAGAAATTGACATCCCCTGGTAAAGGTGAACATACTTTCAACAGGCTAAAGAAACAACTAAGAGAGGCACAAAATGTAATAATTCAACTCAGGGAGCAAGATAAGAAAGTAAGGCTCAAGTTCAATGAACATTTAAATGATTGTGAACCTGCAATAGACAATGCCAAATTGATGGTGAGAAGAACCATGCCATTACATAAGCAATTGAAGAACATGTACCAGCAAAATCTGACTTTGAGGAAAGAGAACGGGACTCTGAAGCAAAACTTGTAGCAAGTGATAATTGAAAAGAAAGGTAAAGGCAAGCTTGATTTGCTTGCTGAAGCATCAGAGATTTGAACTTCTGGAGTTGGTTCACCATTTTTTATATGTTTGCCTTTTGTCATAAAATACATCAAAACCTTAAGTTGAAGAGGTGGAAGAGGTTCTAGAGCTCCCAATCATCATCATGAGGCCACAATCACCATCAACCATCATCATCTATTAGCCAAACTCAAAAAAGGTGGACAAAGTGTGAAAAAGAACCCTTGCTGCTCAAGTCTGCTTCGCATTTCCTGTAGGTTTCTGTTGCGCAATGAGCATGCTGCGCAACTGTGACAAAGCATCCATAACGCCTCCAGATCGACAAGGACAGGTCAGCAAGTGTGCCATCTCATCTCCAACGAATGTCAAGGTGAAAGAACATCAAGGTATGGATTCAAAGATCTCATTTGTTTAGTTGTCATGATGTAATTAATGAGTCAATTTTGACTCCTTCTTTTTAGCAGTTCAAATTTTATTGCCAGAATATTTTGTAACCGTATCTTAACTTAGATAGGCAGTTGAACTCGAATTTTGGAAGATAGAAGATGCATTTTCTATATATTTTTGGATCCTTCATGAACTCAGGTGGGCGAGTGTATGAGAAAGTTTTATTGATTGCATATTGTAAGTTTTTCTGAGATTAATAAAATTTTGAGACTAGAAGTACTTGGAACTTGACATAAGAGATACATGTGTTTATTGCTTTTTTATCCTTGTGCTTTCTTTGTGTATGTGATCTCACCGTTGAATCAATTTATGTTCTATGTTTTCCTCTATATGTTAAAGTGAAATATATGTGTATGAATTCATCTGAATCTGATGTTCTATGCATGTATTTTCCTTCACTATTTCTGCTCTAATTTCCTTGGGATTCATCCCTGATAGATGCCCTGAGGGATTAGTGTCTTCTTTCTGTTATTTCTACTACAACGACATCTAATTGGTATAAAGAAGTGCTTTCTATCGTGCCTCTAATTGGTATAAAGAAGTGTTTTCTATCTTGCCTTTGATAAGCCATTTTCCAACTGACCAGTGTCCAAGAATTTGTTGATCTCTGACCTATGACTCCATTGCCCAATGGACTTTTCATCCGCTTTGCCACCAACTCTATAAATTCTACCCTGATCTAGAGATCTATCCTTTGAGTTAAACCAAATCAATCCTTTCAGTGATTGATTTGAAAGAGAGAGCCCTCTCTGGGTTGGAAGGGCTAGCTTCCAACCTCAAGTTGGTTTGTGGTTACCTCTATGGCTTGCCTCCACAACCAGGGCAATTTACAGAGTGATAACAGAGTGTTTGTATATTGGGTCATTCAATAGAGGGGAACATGGTGTTAAATCAATTGCATGCTTTACCTAACAATGCAAAGGTACCCCTGTAGTTGAGTTGAAAACATCTTTGTGGTCTTCCACCATCTTGTCGACCTACTCCTGCTGTGTAGAGGACCCCTTGCAGATGCCTTGGGATTTATGGTGATGTTCTATTTAGCTTCTGATTGAACCACGACGAGGACAAATCTCCTAGTTTGAGTGATTTTCTTCTTTCATTGCTTAGCTATGATTAGAGAGATTGCAGTTGTTGGGGCTACCTTTTCGCATCCTGTAAGCTAACCTCCCGAAGTAATAATGACTCTGCATATATGGTTGTCCTAAAAAGACATCACAAACTTCAAACGGGGCAACATCACATAGTACCAAATCTTTAAAGGGCTTGATGTCATAGTGTAGGGAACATTGTTTATTGACTCGAATGTCTTGTCCCTGGCTCAACAAAATGATGGTGGATTGTTGAAGGTGTGACACCATTGAGAGCTTCAACTTCTTGACAATCTCTACTGATCAATTTATTCTGGTTGTCACTGTGATTAATGAAATGTAGTGGAATCCCTTTCATCCACATTTGTGAGTGAAAGAGGCACTCACCTTTCTCAATATCCTTTGGCTAGACCTTTTGCGGTAATGATGGTAATTCTGAGTTTCACATCGATGATTCATTTTTCCTTATCCAAGTCAGAATTAGAGTCCAAGCTAGAATCAAAGTTTGAGGCTTTTAGCTAGGCCAACAACGATTGTTTAGAACGCGATTCGTTAGTTTTGTGCCAAGGGATTTTGTGGATCTCACACCACTTTCCAATCTCTTTTGACTTCTTGTTACTCTTCTTTGCATGTAGCTTGCATTGGTTGTCCTGAGGTTGGTTATCCTTGCTTTGTCCTTTGCTTCGCTAGTTAGGGCCACCTTTACCATTCTTTTGCTGCAATTGATTTATAGGCCCAAACTCCCTCTTACCTTCTATCGAAATTTTTGTTGATCTTGATATAATAAGCGGCTCCTAGTGAAGAGATGTCGAAAAATTGCATTTATGTTTAGATGTACTTGTGTAGGCCATTGTGGCATTTTAGAACCAAGTGCCACTCAGAGTCCCTATACCTAGCTTTGAACCTAAGGTAGGGAAGGTATCTTGTGTATTGGTCATCGTAGTTTCCAACATGATAGAATTTCTCCTCGAGGGTGTCAACAAAAGCCACACAAGTGGGTTCTGTCCCAAATGCTTTAGATTTGTCTTTGGCATGTTACACGTAGTAAATGTCCCGCCAATCCTTGACATGGTGAAGGGACTTAAGGAGCGCGAAGGTGATCTTGTCATTGTTGGAAAAGTTTCGAATAGAGTAATAATCATCTAGTAGAGTTCCTTCAAAGTGATTGCTTGTTGAAGGTGACTTTATTGTCGATGGATCATGGGAGTCATTAGAGGATTTGGGAGAAATTATCCATCATCTTGGTCTTTTTCCTTGAGGGCTTCTTTGTGCAACATCTTGATGGAATATCCTATTTTGCCCTCTTTCTTTTCGTTTTCCATGGGAGGTTGCTTGGGTAGGCAAGGTAAGTCTTCACCGGGCTCAATTAGTTCAAGGCCCAACTCCCTATACCTTGACCTCTTCGGGGACATACACAAAAACACAACAAAGAGTAGAATGCTCTGATATCACTGATTCATATTATGTTGAGAATGAAATGAAGATAGCAATAATAGGAGAAATATCACAAAGATATTGCAACATGCATAGTAATACAGTAAAACCTAAAAGCCATTAATGAATGAAATAACGAAAACACCGCAATATGTAAATCAATACAAATTGGCTAGAATGGTGGTAGCAGATGCGTCGGCTATGCTCATTTACAAAAAACCCATTATAAGAGGTTGAAATTGTTTGTTAACATAAAGTCTAAAACCCTAAGAGACAAAATCCTAACCTTAGGAGATGAGATGGCAAAAGCAATGCAGGTTCTAGAGAGCCTAGTTGATACGTCAACTTCCTGGGGCCGCAAATTTTGCATACAAATTCGGTTTGGGGCGTTTCTTGGACCATTACAGAGCTTATTCTGAGCTCTATGTGTTTGGTTGGCCTGGCAATCGAAGATTTCGATGCCATGTCAATTACAAAAAATGCACTGAAGGTTCAGGACCTACAAAACTGCTGCGAAATTGGCAAGGTGTAGGACCGTTTCTAATTCGGTGGCAGATTTGGGTGGCCACCTGTAATTTCCTGGATCATTGTCTTCTATTTTGTCAAGGCATGACCTATTACTGATGTCACTTCCAAGTTCCATCCCATAGACCATTTTGTCTCGTGAACATTAGTAAAATCTATCTCTAGTGCATTTATGATTCTTCTATCTAGCACACTTACTAGGGTTTTATGTTGTGCTGCCCTAGTGCTGTTATTCTTGTTGTTTATTGCAGGAATTAGGGTTTCCAGGTTGGTTGCATTTGATCCCTTCACTCTTATGAATCTCAATAGATCCTTATTGCTTTTCTTTCCCATTCTTACATTCTCGTATTGGCTGGTGTTGTGTATTACTTGTTACTTTAATATTAATCTTATCAATTGTATTATTGACGGGGCACTCATTTTTGAAAGTGTGTAAGCATTATTTGTATTAATATTACATCAACCCCTCCATTGGTATGTCCTCAACAAACATCTTTTTGGCAAGCTTTGTAGCTTGCATGTTTAAGCTTTTTGACATCTTTTTGCATCTCCTTCTTGATTGTTATTTGGTCTTATCTACATGTCTCCTATATTTTCTGATATTATGGAATAAAGA
>ML872568.1:13818-24996 GCA_009831015.1 Picea engelmannii
TTTATGAGGGAAATGTATTGCGGCTATGTACGAGGGTGAATATTGTATTCTGAGAGAGGATACTGTGAGAGAAATAAGAGGAAGTTACAGCGGGTTTTGTTGTAGGTTGTATCCCTTCATTTGTTGGATAATAATAAAGGAAGGACCTGGCAATTTCTCTGGTAGACGTAGCCCACACTAGGTGAACCACGTAAATCTGTGTCTCTCTTGTATTGTGTGTCTTCTGTGTTTTTTTGTTTCTACATTTGTTTTATTTTTATTGCTCCGCGGTCCTGTTTTCTAACAAAGGAGTTCACCCCTCTCTTGGGCTACATCTCCTGGTCCATCTTCCAATGGATCATTATTATTAATTTCTCAAAGTGCTCAAAAACATGCCTTACAATGCTCAAACTGACCAATCGACTGCTCCAATGGCTTCAGAGCGTTCAAAAACCCCCAACTGGGCTCTTTCGGTACCTCAATCGGTCGAAAAACGAAGAAGTTAGGCCTCTTGGAAGTCCCCCCTGCAAGCTTGTTGTCTCTGCATCTACAAAACGCACCCTTGTCAAATGAACCTGGCACAGACGCAATAAATAGCATAAAAACCCAACACCAGGTGCAACCGCACCAACGGTGCAAATTGTAGGATGGTTATGGGTGCACCAGCCCCTAACTGCCTAGCACCTGGGCACATAGGGTTCCATACGACCACGTGCATTGGCAAAAAGGGCCAAGTGGTTACAACCGTGCCAACCATACTAACTCCCCCGAACTCTGGTCGTGAGCATATGGCATATAACATAGAACCATGGGCTATGTATTATAAACTCCGTGCCAACCAACTATCGGGTTATACCATATATGGTATGGTCATATATGCAATCAAATGACCGTGGGCTGGGGCCAAGCCCCGGCCCGACCCCCTGCTAATGGTTACAAAACTCGAAGTGAAATACAATTAAATTCATATATATTACAAGGCATAATGTGTAACCCATTGGTCGGTCAGAGTTTGTGAAATCTATGCGGTGGGGAGGTCCGGGGGTCGAACCCCATGGACTCCAACATAATTTTACATAACAATCAAAAGCCAATAAAGGGGTGCCACATGGCAGCACATGATTGGGCCACGTGGCACCTTACCATTAACCAACAAGATGCCACGTGTCACAGTCTAATTCAACCATGCTTTCCAATCATCATATGCCACGTCACTTCTGCCATGTCAGCGTACGGTCGTATGGCCCTGCCACGTCAGCCTGTACAGACTGTATAGTCAACATCATTTTTTTTGCCTATTTGACTTTATGAACAGATTGCAATATCTCTCGCTCCCGACATCCCTTTGAGATGAAACAAGTTGCGTTGGGTTCGCAACGAAGAGGCCTACGCTCTCGTCCGGTTTGAAGTGATTCCGATCACTTTGAATTTTTGAGAAAAATTTAATCCCCTGATCATGAACATACCTCATCCATTCATCTTCTAAATGAAAGGATATTCCCTTTCGATAATTGAACCTGACTATTCTTCCTAAGCTTCATCAATTATGAAGGATTTAAGAGCGTTGCACCCTTTCTCCTGGGCTTAACACTTAGAATAATTTTTGTGTACCCCTTGCGCTCATTCATCAAGTCTAGAACTTAAGTGGTTCTCAGTTTCTGCTTGCCTCGCAGAGAGCCTGTGCATACCTACACTACCTCTCCTAAACTTAACCAACTTTGTCCTCCAAGGGACTCAGAACTATTAGGAGGGTCAACATGTGTACATGAAACTGTACCTAAGGTCAACGAACTCACATTTTGTGGCTCTAGCTTAAGCCACCGTGGAATGCAATTATTCATGAGTATAAAACATTTCCTATCCATATGATTTCCTACTTTCCTAAATTCACATTCAGGAAGATACAAAAGAAGGAAAATACAGTATAAATCATTAAGAAAACATTACCATCCCTATAACATTCATATGATATCCAACTTTAACTCACAGTACCACTTAAATACACAAGATATGTGATTACTTATCTATTATAGGTGGTATCCAACTAACTAACTATGGGTGTTCGTCCTTCCACCCTACCATAGGCTCAAAGGCATTCATTCTCAACACTCTGGCCACCCCCGTGCCAAGCCATGATATCACTAGGGAAATCTCGCAGTTCTCAAGGGTTCTTTCTTTGTTTAGCTACTACTCGGGTTCTGTTCTTTGAAACTTTCAGATATTTCTCTCTGTTATGGCCTCGACAAGGTTTATCAGATTCTCACTTAGCATCAATATTGCGGCCTTCTATTCATTATCCGTTGGAGAGCTCCTCTTATCCCCCTTACGAGCTTGTGCACCCCTCTCCTCTCTAGTTGTCCTTTTGCATCTATCTTACCTTCCTTCTTTTCGAAGGTTCCCAACCCATCACGTTCGTTTTGTTAGAAGAAATTTTGGTTCTGCAGGTCTCTGTGGTACTTCGAGCTGACATTCTGCACCTAGACCATGCTCCCATTCATGGGGGTGGTTGATAATTCAACCACTGTTCCTTTCTTCATTAACTAATTTCTCTCCTTGGGATCCAAAGGAGGTTTATCATCCTCATCAAGGGAAATTTGGGGTTATTTGATATAATGAACCCTCTCGTATAGTTTTCACACTCCTCCTCTAGTGATATCATGGCCAATACTTTCAAGGCTTTACCCCCACAATTAGTTATTGGCAACCCAAACAATAATACATTTACATTGTCCACATGCCTTAGCATGGTAATCCTATTTTATGATTAAGTTAGAAATTGGGGGAAATAGGGTGTTACAATTCCCACCCCCCCCTTAAAGTAACACCGTCCTCAGTGTTATTTCTCAAAAACACATGTCATGCCTTTCTCATTCAGTTTTTTTCAGAAATCTTGATCTTTCTCTCTCGATCAGATCCTTTTCTAGACCCTTAATATTTGTCAACTTCTTTCAGTAATTCATTCAATCACGTTAATCATAGTCTTATGTGAAAAGATTGCATAAAAATTTCTAGGAAAATTTTCATACTCTTAGCTCAATAATTATCTGCRCAGTTTGTGGATTTRTATCCACATGGTTGTTTTGTTATTCAGGCTCATTGTTTTTCCTTGACATACCCATTGGGTGCATGATCTTAATCAATAGTTTACAATARCTATCAAGGTTTCATCTTCCTTGCGGTCACTCACCCTCTAGKCCCAGGCTCAGACATCCCCTTCTCTGCTTATAAATTAYCTCGGGTGATCCATCTTGCCTTGCCAAGGTTTTCTCACACAGGAAGAACTACCCACCATGTGCATGATCCCAATAGTTTACAAGMACTATTAAGGTCTCCTCCTCCTTACGGTCACTCACCCTCTAGGCCCAGGCRCAGGCATCCCCTTCACTGCTACACAWTCCCTCGAGTGATCCATCTTGCCCTACCAAKGTTTTCCCACACAGAAAGAATTCCAGAGACTATTGASTCTTACAGTCRAGGYGTCCCTCAAARTTTCTCTATCGAGGCGTCCCTYTGGCTTGTGTTACCTAAACACAATATATTTCAGGTGATCATGGCTTATCACAGGGTTCTAATGGCTCAGTAGTAGMCATTTTTCATCATCTATCCTTTCTAGACAAATATTTCTTCTTACTCGTATCACAGGCATACATAAATTTACRAAACATCATCAAAAATTTTAAATTCAAAATTTTCTTGTAAATCTGTCACCCACAGATTTCCAAATTCCACATTTTGTTTTCATATTTGTTTYGCACGGGAACCCGATTCATAATTATGGGACTTTACTTCCCATAGTGTTTTGGTTCAACATGTAATTGGTCTTCCTTATGGGCTTACAAYGATGACATATCCAAGACCCCTTTGCTTCCTGCACTTTCAACTTTAATCAACCAAAACAATTGTTAGTTTCCCATGCACATATATTTTAGTACACCTTTATAATGTCGTCACAAACAATTCCAAAGTTGTTCATAMTAAAAATCAATTTCACTTTCTCAAAAATGGAAATACCATTCCTTGTAGTTTGGCTCAACATGCAATCGGTCTTCATTATGGGCTTACAATACTGCCATATCCAAGACCCTTTTTCTCCMTGCAATTCATTCTTTTCACAGCCAAACAAACTGTTAGTCTCTCATRCATCCATGTATATATACATCTATATTCAAAACCATGCATGMTAKCAATTCATCGCATCTATATAAACATAAAAAGGGAATCTCATTCCTTGCCTATTCCCCATTTCAACATGCCACACCTTTCAAAACGTAATTCAACATTTCAAAGGATTTAACAAAYGTGCYAGTATTCATGGCCACATTCATACCYGATGCATTCTTGCATTGATTTCAAGTTTGTCACAATTTATGATAGGTTCTTGACCATGGTGTGTTGGAATTTAACCAACCTATTCACCACATGGCTTATTCATTTTCATTCTGGTGTAGACCCCCCTTCTCTCCAAGGGYTGTCTGACCTCTCGGTCTAGGATCTTCTCAAGACTGAATTGAAATAGTCTTTGATTCCCTACTGGAACCTCTAAGAAAYAGTCCATAGGTCTCTTTAAAAAAAAAAAAAAAAATCCTCTCGTATGAAMAAGCRTTAAGCGCAAGTCTCCTCCATGTGACCACACCTTGTGACCACACACCTATCCTAAAAGGTGCATCGCAATTTCACGTATCGGMTATCTGAGTCAACCRAMTCTCTATCCTTCGAACTCTGGAGTCCTGAAATTMTRACAAGGGCCTAGTKCATGYTAGCTCCTCCCTTATCCTCCATCCATATGACCCTTCACTATGACTTGGGGCCAATCCTTAAGAGCATGTTGGTATTTCGTGTATCAGGAACTCCCGATGCGATTCACTTCCGTTCTCYTGAACMTCCRATACCCGAAATTGTGAAATATTTGGATCAAGTCAATGGTCCACACTAKCTCTCCAGCCAAYGACTATGATCAAGTCGCGATTTCAYRTTTCACAAATTCTCACAACTCCRCCCTTTGAACTTTCCACTCTGTGAGTCAGCGAAATGTGGATCTCTTGCCACATGTCCCCTTTCAAGGGACGATCTTGATGATTTTGGGATTTCGTGTTTCAGGGTTTCTCAAATTTCACTCTRCTTCTTCAAAATCTTCTAGTTTTKCKAAATTTCGATAATTCCTCGTGACTAACCARTGCGCTAATTCTCTRATATCTAAYGGCTTGAAATATTTCGTCTCCTCCTGAATGGATMTTGAAATCAATCTGAYGAATGAGATTGGTTTYYTTACGATGAACGACTTACATTCATCTCCTCTGTTAGGTTCTCGATTAACCTRATTCGATCAGGGTTTTCTTTTGTGATCTTCACGATCTCGATCTGTAGTTGATCGAATGGATTTCTACTATTTMTTAGTAAAGGTTTTTGACCCCTTATTCTTTTTTTGTCAACARAGATCTTTTGGTTCAAATGTTATTTCATCATACAATTAGTCTTCACTATYAGAGGTTCACACCTCCATCACTCAGGTTCTYCTTTTCGAATCATACCCTACCTRGGTATCCATGAATACAACTACCCTTTTAAAATTTTGTGCATAACATTATACAATAAAATATTTCAGAAAGGATTCTTACCCAATCTTTTCATACATGTTCTTGGCTGCTAGCACCCTCTTTCTAATTTTTKTTTTGTTTTACCTCATCAACAGTTCTTTTAGGGGGATTCTTACAGTCCTGTCAACAATCTTTCGACCAYAGCCTTCCCATGGTCATCCTCTACTTGAGGTTTCCCATCATTGGTAACCATCTTCCTCAATAGTTCCAATTCCTTTCTATACACAACATGMATCATTAGTTGTAATATCAATTAAAATGMATGTATCATAACTTCCTCAAAATGTCCTAGTATATCTTTATGCGCTTCATCAAGTTATCTTCAAGGGTCTCCATGAATGAAATACAGATAGTTCTCAATTGTTTCTACAGTAATACAATCATCATCACTATGATGTMAAAACATTTAMTTTCATCAGAAAATTGTCTTTCTCATTCCAGAGGAAGCATAACACATAGAAAGAAGGTAGTTAGGGAGTCTCCCCTTCTTCCAATTCTTTCTACACCACCTGGGACTCTTCAGCCCAGCTGAGTTATCTCTAAAGGCTTCAYTTCCTTTTMTTAACATGGCTTTAACCAAGCCTATTCAATCAAAAATAMTCTTGTATCCATTCATTATTMTTTTATTCATTACATGATACTTTCAAAATGTAATCCAAGATTCTTATATATAGACAKGCTTTGCAACCCATTGTCCAACCTTCAAGAATTATTAGGGTTGTGACTCTATTCTTCTGACAGAGTCCTTACAYAGTTTCTTTGCAGGGAACTCCCATTGCATGCAACTTCTTTAKTGCACGTCCACCACTACCTATTATGGACTCARCCTTGAGTTAGCTTTAGTTGTTTACCAAATATTCCTTAAGAAATATAAACGTGCGTCTTGGTCAGGTACCCAAAYTATGTATCCATACATATTCTGGTTTGTTAACTTACTTCCATGATGTACAATAACCATATTCATAATCATTAGCCTATGTGTATCTTCCATAGGTATAATTCATATCCTACATACATATCTACTTTAAAATCAGTCAACTCGTGATTGTTTACAAACGTCCTCATGTGGTCCTCAAATGCATAATCATTTTTTTCTTATTATGACAACAGAGCATCCTTTTTAATTTACTCTCTTATATATTTGTACTGGATTTTCATGGGAGATGGAGCACATTCCCCTTAAGATATCATTCAAATCAAAACTTTCATGACTCTTCATAATGGAGTCAACCATGCAACCATGGTATTTTACTACTATTCATTCAATCTTGGCAAGTGCTAAGCTTGCCTCACATTTCACTCATCAAGGCAACCATATTGGGCCTTTAGTATACTTATACTCTTACATCGTACATGTACATCACTCACACATTTGATATCATTCATATCTAACCAATATTAATATCAGGCTTCATATCAAGAATCTTCTCAGTGCATTAGATCCATGAACTCAAGCATACTCACACAACTAAGTATTCATCATACTATCTTAGTTTTATCATTAGTGTTCTTTAGTTAGATATTGCAGTCACTTACATGACTAATCTCACAGTTATAGCTCATACTAGTGTTTCCTTCTCTTTATAGCAATGACCAACCAAGGTCACTCTCCCTTTTATACTATAGCAACTGGCAAGAAAACATTCTTGCCTCAAATTCTATAGGAATTTACTCATCTCACCTTTCCTCTGGTCATGAGGATTCATATACTATGAGTTTAATATAAAGAAATAATTATACTTCTAGGGATCCTACCTGATTCTATCAGATTCCTTTAATCCCACAAAGGTATTAACCATTATAGAATCAGCCATCATCGGTGCCTGAGGTTCCAACTGCCCATGCTTAGAGGCAGTGTCATGAATGCCAAGTCATCTACCTTTCGAGCTTCATCTACCCTTAACAGAACCCTGCCACCTTTAGCTATCCACATTCAAGTCTTACTATCAATGTTAATTAACATATCCCTACTCATGTAAGAGTGGTTATCACTTGACAAGGGTTAAATAAATTATTCTGTTGAAATTCAACAAGAATTCCCAAAATCACAGGTTCAATATACAGTCCTTTTTCCTCAAGGATTAAATGCAGATAACAATACCTCTTCGTGAGACTCTTGCATGAGCCCAAGCAGGCCAAGTGTTGTAACCATGCACTGATACCAATTTGTAACACACCCATGACAAAGAATAAAAATTTTCACTTTTCTTAAAGGAAAAAATGTCCATTCATGGTTCCCAATTTGGAAGGTCAGGGAACCAGTCCAACCTCTTGGTCAAGGATCTATGATTCTGAAGCCAAACCATTATTTAATACCTTGATGGTCTTGTTCAATAGTTAAACCCATAACCTTTCGGTTCTTGGTGCAGGTTTAAGGGAACTCGTGACCTTCCCTTTCGCCTTGCTGTGAAAACTTAGAGTGTCAGGCATTAGATCCTTTTGTTTGATAAGCCCCCTCTTGATATGACCTTGGCGATGACCACACGATTTTGGGAACGACCACAAGCAGTTTGGAGTCAAACTGCTTTTGGGCCCACAATGCTCTTACAACCTCCACGTGTCCTCTTAACAAAACCATGGTTTGAATTATGGTCTTCCCTTAATATCTTAAACTCCTCTCAACTCATGTCCCCGCAATGCTACGGGATCATCAATCTCACAATATTGACAATAATGGATAAATCAACGATTCATATCTATGCCTCTCAGATCTATGGACCAGGTATGCTCCCTTGAATCAACGGTCGAGATCTCTTTGCAATTTTCGACTCTAGGAATTTTAAATCTCAAACCCAAATTCCTTCTGTACTTCAATCCTCTGGAGTTGACGATATATAGACACATGTCCTACTCAATCAAAAGTCTTTCCTTCGTTCTGGGTGGTTGACCTTTCAACCCAGATCAACGGTCCAATGACCCTCTTCTCGATCGGTGGTCGAGATCTCCTCCGAGTCTCCGGACTTCTGAGATCTCAAATTTCAAACCTCTTTTTCCCCAATGGATTTTACCTGGAGTCTAAGATCCACTAACGTGTGTCTTCCCTGAATAGAACAATCGAGGATTACTTAGGGACTTACCAGGAGTGTATGGATCTATGCCACGTTCCTCTTAGATCTGGCGGCTACAAATAACTTTGGGATTTCAGGTCTTCATGCTTCGGTGATCTAAGTTCTAAAACTGAAAACCCACTTCAGCTTTTCCCCAAATTTCAAGATCTGTTGACAAGTGTCTCCTCACAGATCAACAACTCATAGCTCTTCGCCTCTTCGGGCTTCGAGTGTTTCAACACTTCAACCTTTTCCTTCCTCTAGATCTTCCGACCTACTGACATGTACCCTCTTGGATTCAACGGTCCATATCTCCTCTCTCGTGAATCAGGATTTCACGTTTCATGACTTTGGAGGTTGGCTTACCTCTGTTTCCCCGATTCTCAATATTCACCCGTGTAAATTCAAAAGTCGAGGAGGGTCCTGGTATATCTTTAGATCTATGGTCCAGATCATGTCACAACTTTGGGTTTTGGGAGTTTAGTCGCGCCAATGTGCGAATCCCTCGATGTGTGATCTTGCAAAGACTGAAGGAGTCGAGGCATTAACACATGTGCCCCTTCTTCAAATCTAACGATCATGAAATAACGTGGGTCCTCCTGAATGGATCTCATTCGTTCATATTATAAATGAAAGTGTTGTAGGAAAATCTGCCTGCGAACAAGTAGATCGACCTCTAGAGCTTGACCTTAACCCTAGACAGAAAATTTCTTAACGTGGACAATGATTTCCTTTCAAATCTATCTAAGCCTAATGCATGAGAAGGGAGAATAACATAAGTACCTTTTAATCGACGTTTGTCCCTGCACGCTCCAAGTTGCGCTCCAAACCTTTTGCTTCTCGCTGAGGTCTGTGGACAAAACAAGATACAACCACTTCCTACTCTATTGACATTAGATTGAAAACAGATCTATCAATGAATGATAAGTTCATGTAACATCAGACACAAACTAGAACGAAACAGGCCAAGCCTGTCATATTAATGAGAATAACAACAGCAGTACTTACAATCGTAGATGCGAATGCGATAGCTTCGTCAAGTCCTCTTTGTCCAACCCTTGCCTGAAAGACCCACAACCTAGATGGAAGCAACTTCACTAATCATTTCTCTTTGGCTGACTGTCAGTTCCCTCCAAGATCATAAGTTTCATATGTTCAGTTCTTCCCCCTTTTCACCATCATGAAGCCTATTTATATAGGTTGCGCAAGGCCTAACCTCTTGAGTTATGTTTAGAACCAGTTAGGAACCATCTCCTTGGATCAGGGATCTGTGATGAAACCAAGAATTTGAGCATAATTTCCTTCTAATATCGAATGATCTCCTCCTCATTCGACTCAATGGGCTAACAATTGACCCAGAATAGGGAGCGCTCCCCCAAAGGGGTATCAGAGCGTTATAGCACTCCTGATGTGCCTTGGGAAAGCGCCAGCGCTCTTAAGGTGAGTAGCGCTCCTCTAGAAGGGCTGAAGAGCGTTATAACGCTTCTGGTCCATGGTGTAGGGGCACCAGCGCTTCTCTAGCAGTATTAGAGGAGCGTTCCCCTTCCAAACCACTATTTCAGGTCTTCTCTCAGGTGTAAAAAGTTCTTTGATTCCAGTAGATCAGTTCTTGCTCTTCAAAACAGTCATATGAGGTGTCATAAGTGCTTCCTTAGTGTCGTTATCATGTCATTATGCCCGACCATCATTTACGACACTAGTGGTCAACTTGCGACACTTGTGAAAGCTGTAGGGAAGATGCAACACTTACAATGATTGACAGGGACAATGCAATACTTAGCAATTTTGACGTGTAATAGAATGCCCCCCAAAGTATGAAGTCAGAAGATACGAACCGATGGTTGAAATACTTTACAGATGTTCAAGCAAGGGTATGGACTCGAAGAACCTGACAAAAGCTGCACATAAACATCCAACAAATATCATGACATATTTCAAAACCCAAGGCAGGCATACCTATGCTTGGGTGATCAAGATTTGCAAGATATGGTTGCCATAAAATACACTGCGGATCCATAATCATATTGGTAGAAAAGGGTATAGCCATCGAAGATACATTGTGGATCTATACTTTGATGACTCAGACAGACCGTAGCCATGAAGAATACACAATGGATCTACGAGATGATAAAACATAGCCACGACCAATACAAAGTGGATCTATGTAACAATGTATGTATTCTTTGTCCAGAATTCCTTCGCAACCTGGGTGGAGAATGCATCAAGTTTTATGACTCAACCCAGGGTCTTCTAACCAATCCCCATGAGATACGATTCTAACCATGTGAATAGATGTTTTGGTGTCGAACGCGGCAGAAACCACTTGATTACCGATCAATGAGGGAAATCGTTAACAAGTGCGAGGGAGATCACCATTAATGTCAACGATTCCCAAGGTATCGTAGTACATTCCATCGAACGTGAATAAATGAGCTGAAGTCGAACATTCGTGGAATCATTCGATCAGAGGTCAATGATGTAAACCTACTGTCGAACGTGAGGAGGCCTGCCATTGAGGCATGCAGGTCCCAAAGTACTAAAAAGTTTCTAAGTCTAGT
>WSFP011453197.1:0-19538 GCA_009831015.1 Picea engelmannii
TGTTGTTTCACTTTGGGCAAGAAAGAAAGGAAGTGGAATAAAATAATGCTTGGAAACATCTTCCTACTATTGGCAGGACTAAATTACAACTGATCAACTTCAACATACTATGCAGGAGGTATCTTCTTAGCATGTATTTGTTATGATTTCAGTTATTTCATTAAAAGAATAGGAAAATTTGTTTATAACTATATATGCATTTGTATAAGAAAGAAATTTTATTTCATAGCATCCCTTGCATAGGTGTTACACTACACATATAGTGCACGACATATCACAAGCAACCTGACCCTCGGTTGAAAAATTAATGCACATTCCATTTAGTTACACTTGTTGTAAAATAGTGAGGTAATTAAAACGATCGTCACTCATCATGCCTTCTATCATCATCTCTTTAGGCCTAGGATATTTGTTTTCCTTCTCTTGAAGAACCTCGTCTTCGCTTTCATATTCAATCTCATCATTCATATTTCCACTCATTTCTTTTGGACCATCTCTTGGTTTTCCAATTGCATCAACATGTTTTGCAAAATCTCCAAAACATGATCATTCTCATCATTGTGAGTTCTACCTCTACCTCCTCCAACCCATAAGCTTATTTTCTATGTCACTTTCCTCGTACTTTCTTGCAATATATTTTCTTATATATGTAGACAACATCTACCCAATCACCATGCCTCTCTTCCTCAAACAACTCTACCCAATATTTATTTTGTTGGAGTTACTTCTTTCCTCAACAACTACACCCAATGCTCTCCTTGCTCAATTTGTATTCATCATAGGTTCTTCCTAGTATAACACCATATGATGCAACTATAGGGTTCCTATATTCAAGTGCACAACCAAAATAATAGGAGCAATAACAAAAATATCTCATCATTTTCAGAATAAGATTTTAAAACATGTTTTATTCAAATTCCAACAACATCATAGAAGGTCCACACAAGGTCATTCCCTTAACACATCTCTTAAACATAGTTCATAAAAAAACATTACCAATAACAACTATACATTTGAATGAATAAAATTTAGAATCAACATCAATACAACCATAAGATTAAATAAATTTATTTCAAACATAATCCTCCTTAGTCAGAAACTAAGGCAAAATTTCCATAACACTACATAGCCAATTCAAACTAAAACAATTCAAAGTATTGCATATTAATCATAACTAACCTAGGCCAATGACAACTTCCAACCATCCATACATTAAAATAGAAGCATAAAACTCTTCTCTCAACATGTTCCTATATTTATTATCTCATATCTTTGATCCTCTTTCCTGATCCACTGATTCTCAATTAGAGGAAGTTTGGGATCCAAAATGGGCCTTATAAGAAAAAACATTGTTGTTGAGTAGGAAATTCAACACCCAATAAAATTTCAAGAAAAGTGGTAGTTGTTGAAACCATGGGTTCCACTAAAATTGGGTGGTTTGGTTATTGTCTTAGAAGTATGTGCGCACTTTGTAAAACAATTTAAATATATTATTTTCATTGGGCAATGCATAGGATATAAAAATGTAACTCAATTTAATGTCATTGTCTCTGTAACACCCTGGGTTTTGAACCCCCATTTTAAATAATGTATTGTTACAATGCTGAGACGCCAGAGTGCCCAAACAATTATTAAAAGGCCAGTGTGCCCAAGAAATGTAATGTTTTGATCATTATTAATAATAAATACATCGTTGGCTGCTAGACGGACAAGGACTAGAGTTATAGGGGGTTATGATTCCACAAGAGAGGGGGCTTGAGGGGCTAAATGTTTATTTCCTATTTTAATTACCCTTTTGTCTAAGGGGGTGGATCAGATACGTGAGCTTCTTGGGGGAGGCCAGGAGATTCTTGATTCCCCAAGAAAATACTTAAACCCGTCCCTGGTTTGATTGGGGGGTTCGCTTGTTGGCTCATTCGCTCATTCACTTATTCCTTCATTCCATTCTTTCCCTCATGCGTTCATTCACTGATTTTTTATTGTTTTGCACCTTGGGTGGAGATCTCACTCCATTCATTTTCGTCACCCATTCACCTTCCTTATCCATGTATTGGCTTGGGAAAGAAAAATGAACTGCTGAAGAGCAGCCATGGTATCATTGGATGCAGAGGTCGCTGATGTAATCTAGCCATGACATAAGGCCTCCATGTTTGAGATGTGTTGGCCTTTGTTCATTTTGTTCACAGCTGCGAGTCCTAAGAGTTCCAGCATGGAGATTCTGGACCAGTTGCATTGGAGCCCTGGAAGGCGAAGGACTGCCTGAGGGACTACGTGGTAGAGAAGGGTGGAGGTCCATTCTCTTGGGTGGTGCAAGCTAGGTAGAAGAGAGATGGGTACTTGGATTGTTGTGAGTACTAGGAAAGCATGTGAGAGCTTGAGTGTTGACTGGTTCAGGAAGCCAAGTAACACTCTGGAACCGTCCTTGTGGATTCATAGCCTTGGCTCAGGGGTGACATTGTTGTTGAGATTTGGAGCAGTAGTGTCTATGGTTGGGTGGAACATCCTTGGTCTGTATCCAGTTGGTGTCTTCTTTTATAAAGATAAGTGCTCTATGTTATGTTATTATTTACATGTATATGAATGTATTCTTTTGTGTATTTATTTATCGTTTAATTGAATCTTTAGAATATGCATGATTGTTGGTTATTGTTGTGCATGTCTTTAGATCTTTTATTTTATGCATCCTTATTAATTTAAAAAGGTATTGGTAAGATAAATAAGTCCAAGGGTGGGCTTGAAAGTAGAGCACCCCGGACTGTGGGTGGTGGGGTATGTTATAGATTGGTATCAGAGCTAAGTGAGACGTCATGTGGTGACGTTGCCCGACCTGTTGGTGGTTGGGGACGTTACAGATTGGTATCAGAGCTTCTGGTTGAAACACTAGGCCGATATGGGTCTGGTCTGTTGGTCAGAGTCTCGTGGTTGAGATTGAATTATGACCGTGAATTTGAAAAGCTTAGGAGGAATGGCATTGCAAAATCTACACAAGAGCTAGAACGTCAGAGATCCTTTGTAAGGGATCGAAGGATCATGACTATCCCTTTCAAATTTGGGAGCGATCTCCACTGCGGGATCAAGAGAGATCTGGGATCATTGGATCAGAGGGTAGATGAACAAGGGTCGTCTGATGAAGGTGAATAAAAGGTTGAGTAGGTTTAAGTCTCAGCCGTCAGATCTACGCATGGGTGATGTGATCCATAGATCTCATGGCAATTCAGAGGATCGATGCTCTAGAAGAAGCGATCCCTCATGTTGCATGCAGGAAAATATTCTGAAGCCCGAAGAGTTGAAGTGGTGGGGCATGATGACGTCACTTGGAAGTGATGTGGACCTCAGAAGGTTAAGCAATTCAGAAACTCGACGTTTGGGAGACTTGAGGAATGCAAGCATAAAAGTTTCCGAAGACCAAAATTTAGAAGTGACGTGGCTCGCAGACCTCACCTGGGATGACGTGGACACATGGGATGTGTGCCACATGTCAGTGAGTTTTGAACTTATGGAGGATTGAAATGTCAATTAGAACGTGAAACGTGTCACCCGCCTGATTAGGCCACGTGTTCGCTTCTAGTATTTTTCCCCATGGCGACATATCGTACAGTCCGAAGAATGGGCACTCTAAAGGAAAGATATGGGACAGTTTGTGTTGGGTCGAGAACTCCTAAAGGCCCAAAGGCCGAAGTACATATCGACTATTAATTCCAGAAGACACACTGTAACAGATCTTGCAGTCCGGAGACTTGGCACTCTAGGAGGATGGAGAGTGTGGACAATCTGAAACTCCCAAAGTCAGAGTCTCAAAGCTCCTGTTAATCGTAGATATAAAAAGTGAATGAGGATCGTCGATCAGTGCGTCCTTCAAGTATTCGGAAATTCGAAGCTCCGGGGGATTGGAAGTTGGAGCTGAGAGAACCTCCGAAGTTCCAAAGTCCTGAAGCTCTGGATAAGTGCTTTTTCAGCTAAGCACAGGGTCATGAACATGGTCACATATAATTGAGAGATAAGGGAAGAAGGGCTAATGGTCGAATTTTTTTTTTCAAGACAAAAAAGTGCTAAGGAAGGATTTAGCCCACGGTTTCGATTCATGGTCACTAGAAACTTGGTTTGAGGGAAGCGCCTACATAGAATAAAATTATGTGTTAGCCAAGGATAATAGGACACTGTTATTTTGCTAAGAATGGGGATATATTCTCCATGAACTAAGAAAAAAAAGGCATGTAGCATTGTTTGGCAAATTTTGTTTAGCATATGCTTAATTCTAACAAAATGGTCACTTGCACATTTTGTAGAATTAAGAGATTTAAACATATCAGCTCAGAATGACGATTTAATAGATGGAAGAAGGTGAGGGAGCCTCCAGCCGTGATAGAGATGTTGAAGGCCAGAATACCAGAGTTGGTAATGCAGAGATAGAGTCCAATGGATGCAAGGGCATAGGAGAATAAGAAACATTAATAGAAACTATAAGAAGCCTGAAAATAGAAGTGTAGAGCTACAAAGTAGACAATGAGAGGCTGATGAGAGAACAAATTCAGATAAATTCTCAAGTGCTGCAGAGCTTAAATCAGTTTCAAAGGAAAACAAAGAGGGGATCAAACTCAAAACAAGAGGAAGAAGGTAGGTTTCGTGAAAGGAGAGATGATCATGAAAGAGTTGGTTATTCAAGAAGTGCTAGAAGAACTCATAGACATCACTCACCTCCCTACTCAGCAAGGAAGTTTTATGCATCGGAATATTCCATAAGTAGTCCAGAGGTGTCTCCTATTAGGCACCAAAGAAGGAGACAAGAAGTGGACAGTTTGCAAGGAGAGATGAGGAAGCTTAAGCCACCCTCCTTTGATGGTGAACAAGAAAGGGAAGATGATGCTGAAGCATGGTTGCTTGGACTCAGGAGGTATTTTCAATTGCATAACTTTTCATCAAACCTAGAAGCCGGAATCACCACCTACCATCTACACGGGAAGGCAGTAATGTGGTGGGATCAACTAAAGCATGTTGAACATATTAATGAGAATAGGATCACTTGGAAGCAGTTCAAAAAGTACTTCCAAAAGGAGTACCTCTCAGAGCATTTCTATGACAATAAAATGAAGGAGTTCTTTGAACTCAGGTTGGGAAGCATGACTATGGAAGAATATGAGAAGAAGTTCTTGGGATTGTTAAAATATGTAGGGTTCATTGATGATGAGAAGGTGAAAATACAGAGATTTCTAAGTGGAATGCCAACCTTTTATAAAGAAAATATTAGGTATGATGATCCCAAGACCTTGACTAAGGCCATCAGGAAGGATAAATAACTGTATGAGCAAGGTCAAGGAAGAGAATCCCTGCAAAAATCTTGGAAGGATAACAAGAAAGAGAAGTATGATCAGAGGAGGAAAGGATTCAAACCTCCCTTCAATAGGAATGAGCCTAATAGAAATCATCAAGATTAGTATGCTAAGGGTGAATCCAAGAAAGAAGACTCATTGGGAAAAAGGGGAAGACCACCAATCCAATGTTGGGGATGCAAGGAAGACCACCTATACAAGGATTGCCCACACAGGAAGGACATAGTAAAGACTGTGCACAACGTCCAAGAGGCTACAACATTCGAAGATATGGGAAGTATTTATGCATCCTTAGATGATCGAAAAGTGGAATACCAATCCAAAATGATCGAGGTGGAAGGTAAGATCATAAATCATCCTATTGCTATTTTAATTGATTCAGGAGCAAGTCATTGTTACATTGATCCTAAAATAGTGGAAAGATTACATTTGGAGAAAAGTAAGCTTAGAAAATCAAGTTTGGTTCAGTTAGCCACTGGAACTAAAAGGAGAATCCATGATATGGTCAGAAGTTGTTCCATAAGTCTTAATGGTGTGAATACTAGTGTTGATCTGAATATGATACCCTTGGGGTCTTATGATATTATAATTGGAATGGATTGGTTGAACAAGCATCATGTTGTTCTAGGTTGTCATAGACCCATCATGTTGCACTGTGAAAGGAGTTCCAAGACCCATCTCTATAAGGGAGATTTCAGCCTTACATCTGAAGAGATGTTTTAGAAAAGGATGTCGATTATATGCAGCTCATGTTGAAGAGCCAAAAAATGAAAAGTGGCAAAGCCTTGAAGATTTCTCGATACTAAAAGAATTTGAAGATGTATGTTAGGGTCCTAACTCACACATAGGTAGAAAAATATATTCGGATGCAATAAAGGTCAATATTAATAAGGCATTTCAATAAAATAGAATAAGGCGGATGTAAGAAGACCTAATAGAAGCTTCCACTTCTAGAAGGATCTTCCTCTAGATGCTTCTTTTTAGTATAAATAGGAGTCGAGGGTATGAGAACCCTAGCTTGGATATTATTGTAATAGTGCTCTGCTCAATTGGAGGTTTCCCCCTCGAAGAGGCCCGTGAACATTGCTTTTAGATTCAAAGTGTTATTTCTGTTGTTATTCTTATATCATTTCAGTGTTATTGTGGTGAATGTTTTGGTTATATTGTTGTTAATCTACCATTACTAGCATTTTATTTCAGTTCTTCATACATTTTATATCTGGTATATTACAAGTGGTATCAAAGCACTTTCCTCGGCAGAAAGTGTGGGTTAAATTTTTTTCAGGGTAAAGACATATTCTAGCGTCTTTAAGCCACATAGATCTGTCATTACACGCATAAACCTGCAGTTGAAGGATTCATACACACAGGAAATACAAGTGGTACTTAAGTGCACATCTGTTGACCACCCTTGTAACCCCTATTGGTACCCCTTCGAGTGGTAGCGCATCAGATAACACCTATGTACGGATTGACCTAGATTACCTGAAGCCCTCTTTAGATAAACCGATCGGCCACTTGACTGCTATAGTGTCACCGAGAACAACACTTAGGAAGATACTCTCTAGTACCTAGGTAGTTGGGTAGTACAGCTAAGGGTACGGTCCATCCTCCTTAGTTAGTGCCCTGAGATATTGGGCCGAGTACTACTGTTGGACCTCACACATATATTAGAGAGCTATAGCACAGGGCAAACCCTTGTCTGTAGAACCCTTGAATACCTAACTCTTGGGGGACAGAAACATAAACAAATTAAAATAGACAAGATCTATTGTCACGCAACTATGTTCAGGTTGTCAAGTAAATACACATCTCTTTCTGGTTAAGCATTTGGGCATTTCCTCTCTGCAGTATTCTTCAGACTGGAGTATAACTCTATAAAAAATAAAAAGAGTTTGGAAATTTTTTCACCATTATTTGAGACCTATTCCATTGGATTCATCTCTTCGCCCTTATCACATTCATCCATATCATTTTTTCAGCCAGATTTTTTTACCCCGCCCGCCCCTTTTCAATTTCCTCATCCTCATGGCCCATACTCGTAGCCAAGACTTGGAAGCTTACTTCAATACCTTGCAATCTGGTCTCATTGAGACCCAACAAGAAGTGAAACAACTCAGTGCCAATGTTGCCACCATCAATACAACCATGCAGTCCTCAATGGGGGAAATCAAACAAGACATCACCACCTAGCTTGAATAAATCTTTTCGGCACTCTGCACCAAACGACATATCCCTACAAATAACCCTTCCTCTTCCTCACCTCCACATACTGAAGGTGACCATTCCTCTCATTCCCATACCTTGCAGAACCATCACTTTCAACGTGACCTACGCCTTTCGCGGGTGAATGTGACCAAATTTGATGGCTCAAACCCCACTGGTTGGGTAACCCAAATGGAACATTACTTCTCTTTATACGGCATTAAAGATGACTTGGCCAAACTCCGGTATGGTGTTCTCCATCTAGATCAAGAACGTTGGTAATCGTGGCAATGGAGAAAAACTTCTCGTCAAGGGTATATTGCTTGGACACACTTTGTGGCAGAGTTTTATGAACACTTTGACACTGACACCAACCATTTGGGTCGTTTGACAAAGATGAAACAATTAGGAACATTGGAAGACTTTATAACTACCTTTGAGCACTTGGCTTTTAGAACAAAGGGCATGTCTGATGCCTTTTTCCGAGAGTGTTTTATCAATGGCCTCAAGGATGAAATTCGGGCCCATGTCCTCATGGCTCGGCCTGAGAGTTGGGTGGAGGTTACCAAAAGAGATAAAGAAGCACAACAAGTTGTATCTACTCAAAACCGCAAACCCTCCTTTATCCCTCGTCCTAAACCAGTAAATCCCACTACTCCCTCTGCTCCACTAAAGATCCAAAAATTAACCAGGGTTGAAATGGATGAATGCCAACTCAAAGGCCTTTGTTATAACTGTGATCACAAATATTTCCCAGGCCACAAGTGTAAAGAACAAAATCTTTTTATGGCCATCTCCGAGGAGATTTCGGAAGAAGATAAAGAAACTCCCTTTGTGTCTAAGTCACCTGAATCCACTGACATAACCCCTCCCTCAGACCCTCTTGAAGTAGAATCGGTCATTTCCCTCAATGATCTCAGTGGCTTCTCTACTCCCCAAACCCTCAAGCTAATCGGTTACATCAAGCATCGGAAGGTCATCATTCTGGTTGATAGTGGCAGGACCCATAATTTTATTCATCGCTGCATTGCCCAAGAAACTCATTGCTACATCCATGCCGTCAATAATTTCCAAATCATGATTGCCAATGGTGGTTCCATGAAATGTGGAGGGCGTTGTGAAAATGTGCATCTCCAAATTGGTGACTACCACCTGAAATCCCATATGTTTGCTATCGACATGGGAGGTTGTGACATTGTGTTGGGTGGAAACTGGCTAAGGACTTTGGGTCCCATTCTCATGTATTTTAAAGACTTAACCATGCAATTTGACCAGGAGGGCCACCAATATAAGTTCCAAGGCATCATCGTCGGTTCACCTGAGATCATTAGTTCCCATCACATGGAAAACCTACTCAAAAAGGGTCATTCTGGTGTTATCGCCCAACTCCATGCCATACAAAAAATAGAGACACCCTCGGTACCACAAGACCTCTAAGCCATCCTTTCTAAACATAAATTGGTCTTTTCCACTCCCCAAGGCCTCCCTCCTTCCGATGGTGTTCATGATCATTCCATTCCCCTTGTACCCAGAAGCCTTCCTCCCAATATCCGTCCATATTGTCACCCCTTTTCCCAAAAAAATGAAATTGAGAAAATGGTCCAAGAACTCCTTAATTCAGGCATTATCTTCCCTAGTATGAGCCCCTACTCGTCTCCTGTGGCCATGGTCCTGAAGAAAGAAGGTTCTTGGAAAATGTGTCCTGACTTCCGTGCCCTCAAAAAACTTACCATCAAAGACAAATTCCCCATTCATGTCATTGATGACCTCCTGGATGAATTGAGTGGCACCCAATTCTTCACTAAACTGGATCTTCGTTCGGGCTACCACTAGATACGTATGAAAGAGGCAGGCATTCCCAAGACTGCCTTTAGAACTCATGAGGGCCACTATGAGTTTTTGGTCATGCCCTTTGGCTTGTGTAATGCCCCCTCCACCTTCCAAAGCCTCATGAATCATGTCTTATGTCCTATTCTCCACCATTGTGTCTTAGTTTTCTTTGTTGATATCCTCATATATAGAAAAACTTGGACAAACCATCTTTCTCATGTGGATTGAGTTCTCCATCTACTCTCTCAGCACCAACTTTTCCTAAAATAGTCTAAATGTTCTTTTGGCGCCTCAGAAGTAGAATACTTGGGTCATCTGGTTGGCAAAGATGGCGTCAGGGTGGATCCTAAAAAGATTGAAGCTATGCAAGACTGCCCTCACCCAAAGACTCTTAAGAGCTTACGTGGATTTCTAGGCTTAACAGGGTATTATCGCAAGTTTGTTAAGAATTATGGGAAGATTGCAGCACCTCTCACTACTCTCCTCAAAAAGAACTCTTTCAATTGGACTACAGCCGCTGCTCAAGATTTCCAGACCTTGAATATGGCCATGTGCACCACTCCAGTCCTCGCTCTTCCCGATTTCACAAAGACCTTTGTGTTGGAATGTGATGCCTCGGGGAAAGGAATTGGTGTTGTCCTTATGCAAGAGGGTCGACCTTTGGCCTTTACCAGCAAGCAACTATCTGAAAGAAATATGGGAAAATCCATCTATGAAAAGGAAATGTTGGTTATTCTGCATGTCGTGGATCTATGGCGTCCTTATCTATTGGGGCAATGTTTCCAAATTAAGACAGACCATCAAAGCCTCAATTATTTTCTAGAACAACGCATTTCATCCCCAGAACAACAAAAATGGGTGACTTAACTCTTTGGATATGATTATGAGATCATTTATAAGAAAGGAAAAGACAATGTGGTTGCAGATGCACTTTCCCGAAAATATGAAGACGAAGGATCCATTTTTTCTCTTTCATTCATTGTACCAGATTGGCTCCAATTCGTTCACCAGGAATGGCTACAAGATCCCAAAAGTTCACAGTTGATCCACCAATTGCAGTCCAAGGCTCCAGCTTCCCCAGGGTACTCTTGGCTCCATGAGGAACTTCGATACAAAGGCCGTTTGTATTTAAGTAAATAATCAACTCTTAAATCCATGGTACTTTCTGCGCTTCATGCTACACCCACAGTAGGGCACTCCAGGTTCACCAAAACCTATGAAAGGGTCAACCGTTCCTTTTTCTGGGATGGTATGAAGCAGGACATTCATAATTTTGTAGTTGAATGTGATTTGTGTCAATGCAACAAGGGAGAAACAGACAAATCGTCGGGCACACTACAACCACTCCTGATTCCACCTGCTATTTGGAAGGATATCTCTATGGATTTTATTGTCGTCTTACCCAAATCGGGAAATAAATCCGTCATAATGGTGGTTGTGGATCGCCTTTCCAAGTATACTCATTTCTGCGTCCTTCAACACCCGTTTACAACATCCAAGGTGGCTCAAATATTCATGGATCAGGCCTTCAAGCTGCATGGCATGCTGCACTCTATTGTTTCTGATCGCGACCCAACTTTCACAAGCAATTTTTGGCAAGAATTGTTCAAGATACAAGGCACCGAATTGCATCTCAACACAACTTATCATCCCCAAACTAATGGCCAAACGGAAGTTGTCAACAAGTGTTTGGAAACATATTTGAGGTGTTTTGCCTCAGAAAAGCAAAATCAGTGGGCTCAATGGTTACCTCTAGTTGAATGGTGGTACAACACTTCATACCATACAACTACACGCATGACTCCTTTTGAAGCAGTATATGGACATAAGACACCTTCATTTCTCTCATACTTACCGGGTGCCTCGAAGGTCCAGGCGATTGACCTAACACTTACAGCTCGAGAGGCTATTCTCTGTACCCTCAAAGAGAATTTGGTCATGGCACAAAATCACATGAAGCAACAAGCAGATCAAGGTCACTTTGAACGTCAATTTGTAGAAGCGGATCAGGTGTTTCTTCGACTGCAACCTTACAAGAAAACTTCCCTCAAGGCCGAGCATTGTTAGAAGATAGCACCCAAATTTTATGGTCCTTATACCGTACTCAAGTGTGTGGGACAAGTCGCCTATCAGTTAGCTTTGCCCAACAATTCAAAGCTACATCTTGTTTTTCATGTTTTATGCTTAAAGAAGGTGATTGGAGCTAAGTGCCCAATTCAAACCAACCTTCCAGAGTTAGTTGAAGAAGGATCCATTTGGCTACATCCAGAAGCATTTTTGGACCAGCGTGAGCGTCGCCTACATCAGAGAACCATCAAGGAAGTGCTAGTACAGTGGAAAGATACAATTGCAGCAGACGCCACTTGGGAACCAACTACCATTCTGCGACAATTTCCTCATCTCAAGCCTTGAGGACAAGGTTGTTTTTAAGGGGGCGAACATGTTAGGGTCCTAACCCGCACATAGGTAGAACAATTTATTCAGATGTAATAAAGGTCAATATTAATAAGGCCTTTCAATAAAATAGAATAAGGTGGATGTAAGAAGACCTAATAGAAGCTTCTGCTTCTAGAAGGATCTCCTCTAGATGCTTCTTTTTAGTATAAATAGGAGTCGAGGGTATGAGAACCCTAGCTTGGATATTATTGTAATAGAGCTCTTCTCAACTAGGGGTTGCCCCATCAAAGAGGCTCGTGAACATTGCTTTTAGATTCAAAGTGTTATTTCTGTTGCTATTCTTATATCATTTCAGTGTTATTGTGGGGAATGTTCTGGTTATATTGTTGTTATTCTACCATTACTAGCATTTTATTTTAGTTCTGCATACATTTTATATCTGGTATATTACAATGTATTCCAAGAAATACCAGGGTTTCCATCAAGAAGGGAGATATATTTCCCAATTAATTTAGTGCCAGGAGCTTCCCCAGTGTCAAAAACATCGTACAGAATGAGCACACCAAAGTTAAAAGATTTACAAATGCAGTTGGAGGAATTTTTGAAGAAAGGGTACATACGTCCAAGTGTTTCACCTTGGGGAGCACTAGTAATTTTTTTCAAAAAGAAGGATGGAACCTTGAGGCTTTGTATTGATTTTGGACAACTGAATAAGTATACTATAAAGAACAAGTATCCTCTACCCAAAATTGATTACCTCTTTGATCAGCTAAGAGGAGAAAAGGTATTTTCAAATATTGACCTGAGGTCAGGATACCATCAGGTAAGAATCAAGGAAGAAGACATTCATAAGACAACTTTTAGAACCAAGTATGGGCATTATGAATTTGTAGTGGTGCCATTTGGACTGATCAATGCACCAACTATCTTTATGTTCTTAATGAATGGCATATTCAGAAATTATTTGGATACGTTTGTCATAGTATTCTTGGATGACATACTTGTCTATTACAAGACTGAAGAGGAGCACGAACATCAATGAAGACTGGCATTACAAGTGCCGAGAGAACATCAGTTGTATGCCAAGCTGAGTAAGTGTTCTTTTTATCAAAAGCATATCCATTACTTGGGAGACTATTTCAGAGCAATGCATAGCAGTAGATCCAGAAAATATTGAAGCCATTAGAGGATGGCCAACACCCATAAATGTGTTAGAAGTCATATATTTTATGGGATTAGTTGGTTACTACAGAAGGTTCATGGTAGGGTTCTCTAAGATTTCTCATCCCATCACTTCTTTGCAAAAGAAGGGAGCTAAATTTGAATGGACACCTAAGTGTGAAGAGAATTTTAATTTGTTGAAGGAATTACTTACTAGCGCTCTTGTGTTAAAGATTGTTGACCCAAATGAAAGTTTTTTGGTATGTACAGATGCATGTAAGGAAGGAATTGGGGGAGTCCTCATGCAAAATGGACATGTCATTGGTTAGGAGTCCAGAAATATTAAGGAACATGAGAGGAACTATGCCACACATGACTTGGTGATGTGCAGGCATTATCTCATGGGGAAGAGATTTGAATTAAGGAAAGACCATATTGGCCTGAAGTATATTTTTGAACAACCAACCTTGAGTGCCAGGCAAACAAGATGGCTGGAATTTTTAAGTGAATATGAACTCGATATCAAGAATATCAAAGGAAAGGAGAATAAAGTTGTCGATGCATTTAGTAGAAGAGTGCATCTCATGCATGCTACTGCTATCAATATGCATCCGTCGGACTTGAAGAGCAAAATTTTAGATGATCTTGTTACAGATCAACATTAGCTACAGGTAAAGGAAAGCTTACAGTAAGGAGATGTAAAACATAAAATAAAGGAGTATGAGATAAAGGAAGATGGATTACTCATGCATAAGAATAGAATCTATGTTCTTAGTTCCGGAGAACTGAGGAATTTGGTATTGAAGGAAATGCATGATGTTCCTTATGCTAGACATCCTGGTTACCAGAAAATGATTACAGCAGTAAGAAGCCAATTCTTTTGTCCAAGAATGAAAAAGGATGTTGTTGATTACATCGCTCAATGTATGGAATGTCAGAAGGTGAAGGATGAGCATAGGGACCCAACGGGTTTGCTGCAACCATTACCAATCCCAAAGAAGAAATGGGAAGTGATAACCATTGATTTCATAATTAAATTACCCAAGACAACAAGGCAACATGATTCAATCATGGTGGTGGTTGACAAATTAACAAAGGGTGCTCATTTTGTTCCTATAAAAACAACACATACAACGACTAATATTGCATAAATTTACATGAGGGAGATTGCTAGATTACATGGGATACCTAGGACAATTGTTTCAGACAGAGATACAAAGTTTACCTCCAATTTCTGGAGGGGATTGTTTGAAGGATTTGGTACAAGTCTAAACTTTATCACAACATACCATCCACAGTCAGATGGGAAAACAGAGAGGGTCAATCGAGTAATTGAAGATATGTTGAGAATGTATGTGATGGATAAGCCATCGAAGTGGGTAGATTACTTGCACTTGGTTGAGTTTTCATATAATAATGGGTATCAAGATTCATTGAGAATGAGCCCATTTGAAGCCTTGTATGGTAGGAAATGAAATACTCTAGTGAGCTGGGACAACCCATCAAATAGAGTGGTACTTGGGCCAGAGTTGCTCAAGGATATGGAAGACTAGATGGTTAAGATCAAGCAAAATTTAAAGGTAGCTCAGGATAGACAGAAAGTTTATGCAGATAAGAACAGGAAAACTAGATAATTTAAAGTAGGGGAGCATGTACTTCTGAAAGTGAAGCCCAAGAAAATCTCTTTGAAATTGGGTAGTTGTACAAAGCTGGCAGCCAGATTCTGTGGTCCATTTGAAATATTGGACATAATAGGGCCAGTTGCATACATGCTTTCATTGCATGCTTCCATGAATGTGCATAATGTATTTCATGTCTCTTTACTAAATAAATATGTACATGATCCTAACCATGTTATTGATTAGCATTTGATTCATGTAGAGATAGAGGGAGACTTTCAGGTTCATCTAGTGTGGGTATTGGACATAAAGGTCAAAATGATCCGGAATCGAGTTATAGAGATGGTAAAAGTTCAGTGGACTTGCTACGGTCGTGAAGATGCTACCTGGGAGCATGAAGATGCCATGCTAGCAGAGTACCCGCATCTTTTTGAATAAATTTTGAGATTTTGATCTCTATTTTGTATATGCACTGAGGACAGTGCCAAAATAAGGGGGAGGGGATATAACACCCTATATTTTAAACCCCAATTTTAAATAATGTATTGTTACAATGCTGAGAGGCCAGAGTATCCAAACAATTATTAAAAGGCTAGTGTTCCCAAGAAATGTATTTTTTTGATCATTATTAATAATAAATACATCGTTGGTTGCTAGAAGGACAAGGACTAGAGTTATAGGGAGTTATGATTCCACAAGAGATGGGGATTGAGAGGCTAAATGTTTATTTCCTATTTTAATTACCCTTTTTTCTAAGGGGGTGGATCAATTACATGAGCTTCTTGGGGGAGGCCAGGAGGTTCTTGATTCCCCAAGAAAATACTTAAACCTGTCCCTGGTCTGATTGGGAGTTCGATTGTTGGCTCGTTCGCTCATTTACTTCTTCCTTCATTCCATTCTTTCCCTCACACGTTCATTCGTTGATTGTTCATTGTTTCGCACCTTGGTTGGAGATCTCACTCCATTCATTTTCGTCACCCATTCACCTTCCTCATCCGTGTATTGGCTTGGGAAAGGAAAACGAATTGTTGAAGAGCAGCCATGGTATCATTGGTTGTAGAGGTCGTTGGTGTAATTCAACCATGACTTGAGGCCTGCATGTCTGAGGTGCGTTGGCCTGTGTCCATTTTGTTCACAGCTGCGAGTCTTGAGAGTTCCAGCATGGAGATTCTGGACCAGTTGCATTGGAGCCCTGGAAGGAGAAGAACTGTTTGAGAGACTGCGTGGAAGAGAAGGGTGGAGGTCCATTCTCATGGGTGGTGCAAGTTGGGTAGAAGAGAGTTGGGTATTTGGATTGTTGTGAGTACTGGGAAAGCCTGTGAGAGATTTAGTGCTGACTGGTTCGGGAAGCCAAGTAACACTCTGGAACCATCCTTATGGATTCATAGCCCTGGCTCGATGGTGACACTGCTATTGATATTTGGAGCAGTAATGTCTACGGTTGGGTGGAACGTCCTTGGTCTGCAGCCAGTTGGTGTCTTCTTTTATAAAGATAAGTTCTCTCTATTATGGTATTATTTACTTGTATATGAATGTATTATGTTGTGTATTTATTTATCGTTTAATTGAATCTTTAGATTATGCATGTTTGCTAGTTATTGTTGTGCATGTCTTCATATATTTTCTTTTATGCATCCTTATTAATTTAAAAAGGTATCGGTAAGAGAAAGAAGTCCAAGGGTGGGCTTCAAGGTCCCAAAGAAATGGATGTGGGGTTGGAATGAAAGCCCTCATTATATAGTTAATAGTTACAAGAACGAGTGAAGGGGCACATTGAAGGGAATTCATGATGGGCAAGTTATATTGGGTTGGAAGAAGCATGTGCTACTTTTGGCATCATAGAAAAGATGAACACAAAGTTGTAACTAAAATAGGATCTCATCGTAAAATCAATCATATATTCTTTGATAATTAGAAGAGACTTCACACTTAAAAGGACTTCATACTTAAATTATATAAAGATCAAAGGTTTTCCTGAGTGTAATGCTTAATCAAAACTTTATTTGAATTAATCATAATAATTATTTGGAAAAAGTAATGTTGATAAAATCATTATGCATAATGTTTTACAAGATAAACTTATTACACATGGTATTGTGCTTCATGGTGAACTACGTATTATTGGGAAAACTCATTCTAAGCTAACATAGCTCCTCATATCCTTTTTTTTGGGCACAATCTATCATCCCTAAAAAAAAATTTAATTCCCTTTCCTAGCATCGAATGTAAGTTAGTTATTATTTAAATTCTTTAAAGGTAAAAGAAGGTGGTTACTTTTTGCTTTCATTTGAGTCAAGGAAGTGGTTGTTACTTGCGAGTCAGTTAAAAGGCAAGGTTGTCCTCGCCTTTAAAGGTAAATAAAGTAGTTATTTCTTTCTTTCATTCAAGTCTAGGTTGTAGAAGGTTAAACGAACTATGGTCTTTATAAAGGAAAATCAAAGAAGTTTCGAAGTGAGGAGAAAAATAAAAGAAAAGAGAAGATTGTGGTACTTTGGAGTTTTAGATGCCAAGTTGAAAATTAAGTTATAAGATAGTGTCATGTCATATCATATCATATAGGGAGCAAGGTTTCATTGTTATGATTTGTTGAGGCCCGTGATTTTCAAGGTTCTCTTTTTCTTTAATATTTGATAGAGAATAATTATATTTATGTTCTTATTCTTGTTATGGTTTGTGGCCTTAAAATCACATATGTTGGGGTCCCTTACCATGTTCAATCCCCACTTATTCGAAGGTTGTCTTTTTCTTTAATATTTGATATGGAATAATTATCACCCTAGCGTATACCGTTCGCACCAACTGATTTTCAAGGTTAGATTTCGTTTTCTTTCGGCTTTGATTTGGAATAATTATAATTAGCACTCCACAAGCTTTGATGGTGTGAAATGAGAATTTCTCATTTTATGTGTCAACCCACGCCTTGGACATAAGCAAGATACGCTTCTCCCCTTTCCCCAATGAAGATAAGATTCTTCCCTACGCACATTACCCTTTAAACTTAACGATGAACGTAAGATTATTCCATCCTCACTTCCTAAATATAAGATCACTTTACATTACCTTGAGGATTTTCTCGACATAGTGGAGCAACGCCGAGCAGCTGGGAACTTTTGCTACCAGATCTTCCGCCATAAGATGGGCTACAAGATTAAGAAACTAAATTACAGAATCATGAGGATAAGGCTAGTGCCAAATATATAAGTATGTTGGTTCTCTCCTCAATGTGAATGATCATCTTGAATCTAATTCACAAAGACAAGAAGGAAAGGTAGAATGCCATGTTCATCCTATGGGCATGGAAAATGACATTAAAAAGATTATCGATTAAATATTGAAGGAAGAGGGCTCTCGATTAATAGTTGTCGTGGGCACGGAATGGTAGGGAAAAGTTCTTCTAGAGCAAAGCGTTTTTAAGATTCAAAAGATCGAGAAATTTTTTGAGCATTGGGTTTGGGTCGCTTTTCTTGTTTTACATTCATGCTTTCCTTGGCTGTTCAAACCACCTTCTTCTAGAGGATGTGAAGAACGCAGACAACCATCCTAGTGGATTGTAGTTGGCCATCAAAACGATAGGAGTATCTATGTACTCAACGTGATATGTTTGTACATATAGGAGCTTACTCAACGTGATATGTTTATACATATAGGAGCTTATTTATAGATATATTATTGAAGTTTCAAAATTTGGTGGGGATGAGTAAGTAGAGCATTGTTGTTACGATATTTAGACACTTAGGAGTTAGTTATGATCAACTTAGTATAATATGTCATTAGGTTAAAGTATGTTTCTTTAGTATGTATTTGTAATGCGACAGTCACGATATGTTCCCGACATAGCGTGATCCGACAACTCATATTCTCCTTGATCTTAACAACTACATCGATCCATGAGTTAACACTTGATTGGTCCATGACCTCTATTTAAAGAGCATGGAGGGTCATTTGATGATGATCTATTGTGAGAAACTCTTTATAATAATATTTTTTCTTTTACATTAATAAATTGCTTCAAGCGACCACATTGGCTCATGCTATGGATGTTTCCCCACAGGGGTTTTACCACATAAAAACATCAGTATGTTGATCTTTGAATTGGTTGTGAGTGGTTATTGAATGTGTTCATCCTTTGTTGGAATATCTATGTTCTCAAACATAGTATCAGAGCACATCTAAAGACTTGCTCCTGTTGTAGATTGAGATCTTGAAGCCGTGTTGTTGCATCTTTGGTTTCTGATATTTTGGTACATTTTTGCACTTCAAGGACTATTCCATTACGTTCATAGTGCTCATTTTAGTTAGAATCTCTTTTCATTTAACTCGAAAAAGTTTATTCTTGCCAAAGATATGACCATTTCAGTCAAAACCAGAGGTATAAATCCGAAATACACCCGTTCTAAATTTTTACAGAGATAATATTTCAATTTTCTATTTTTGCTTCTGAGTTGTTTCTCTTTCTGGTCTAAAAGTGCTCTTTGTCCTATGCTTTGCGTGATATTGACAAATTATAAACAGAGCAAAAATTGTTTTATTGTCTATGTATGCTCTTTGTCGTGCACTATGTGCAATCTCAATAAATCAGAAATAGAGAGAAAACATGCATTTTTCGGGCAAGCTAACCGAGAACTAACCCTTTGTTGTTGTTGAGAACCGAAATTTTTTGTGTGAAAACATAAAAATAATTTTTTTTAGCACACACTTCAATGTTGTCTTCCACAACAACAACAACACCTCCCATCCTTGTCCTTAGATTATAATGTGTTTTCCACTAGCTCACTTGGTTGAAAATTGCTTTATTAAGTAAGTTGTTCTGAGTTCAAATATTTTTTTTGTTATTTTTTTTAAAAGTTCATGCATCCATTGTAAAGTGCATTTCACTTGATTTATAAAAGTGAATCACTATAAGTAGCTTTAATATTTTTTTTACTTAATTTTTTTGCATGCGACTTTAATTTAAAAAGTAACTTCATTGTAAAAGTGATTCCCACGTATTCTATAAAAA
>ML872570.1:7838-19538 GCA_009831015.1 Picea engelmannii
CTTTGGCACACTTCCAATCCTAGGAAGTAATACATCAAGCCTAAGTATTTCATCTCGAATTTTGAGATTAGCTCCCTCTTACACCTGGCTATTAGCCCTTCATCTCCTGTTAGAAAGAGATCATCAACATACATGATTAGTATACATGTTGGTTATTTCTTAGCTTGAAGTACAAATTTGCATCAACATCACTTTTTTGAAAGCCCAGGCTTTTAAGAAATCCATCAATCCTGTCATACCAAACTCTGGGAGCATGCTTCAGACCATACAAGGCCTTCCTTAGCTTGCATACATGAGTTCCTTTGTTATGCAGTACAAAACCATCTGGTTGTTCCACAAAGACCTCCTGCCAATCTTTCCATTCAAGAATGATGTTTTTACATCCATCTGATGTTAGCTTCCAACCAAGAACGAAAGCTAAAGCAATAATAGTTTGAATGGAGGTATACCTGGCTACAGGGGCAAAAGTCTCTTCGTAGTCGATTCCTTCTTTCTGAGTGAAGCCTCTGGCTACAAATCTTGCTTTGAACTTTTCCACACTCCCATCACCTGCATGTTTGATCTTATAGATCCATTTGGAAGAGACTACTGATTTGTCCTTTGGCCTCGACACAATGTCCCAGACATTGTTCTTTAGAATTGATCTGTATTCCTCAAACATGGCATCCTTCCATACTTGTAATTTATTTGCTTGTTCAAATGAAGAAGGTTCGACATCACTGATGCTGCTCATCAGTGCAACATAGCCTCCAAACCTGTGAGGCCTCTTACTTTTCCTGAAAGTTCCTTTGGGAGCAACTATCTTTTTTGCTTCCTACATTATTTCTTTAAGCCACCCTTGCTTCCTTTTGGCTGGAGGTTGTTCAAGAGTTCTGTCTAACTCTTCAGTAGGTTCTAGGGGCTCATCACTTGGTCCTTCATGAGGTTCCTGCATCTGATAATCTGACTCTTCATTTTCAGAAGAGGGTGAAGCTGGCTGAATTGCTTCTGATTCTTGCTGAAGTTCTCTGGATTTCTTGAATGTGGCTTCCTCATGGAAAGTCACATCTCTGCTTACCTCTATCTGCCTCTGACCTGGTACATATATCGTGTAAGCCTTGGAGTTCTCACTGTACCCCACAAAAACCCCTTTCTTGCTTGAGGGTTCCATCTTTGTCCTCTTTTCCTCAGGGACATGAATATACACTGAACACCCAAATATCCTTAGATGCCCATCTTCAGGTTTGATCCCTGAGAAGACCTCTTCAGGACTCTTGTCCTTCAAGATAGCACGAGGACACATGTTTTGAATATATAGGGTAGTGGAGGTAGCTTCTCCCCATAAAGAATTTGGTAGATCTTGGTCAAACATCATGGCTTTCGCTGCCTCACAAATTGTCCTGTTTTTCCTCTCAGCAACTCCATTTTGCTGAGGGCTATAAGGCACGATCAACTGTCTCTTGATTCCTGCTGACTTGTAGAAATTCTCAAACTGGAGAGATTCAAACTCTCCTCCATTGTTTGTTCTAAGGGTTTTGATGTGTTTCCATGTCTGCTTTTCAATAAAGGATTTATACTCTTTGAATTTATCAAATGTGTCACTTTTAGCTTTAAGGAAATATATCCAACATTTTCTTGAGTAATCATCAATAAAAATGACATAATACAGACAACCACTGAGTGAGGGAGATGACATGGGACCACATACAACAGAATGAACCAGATCTAAGATGCCCTAAGCTCTGCTGTTACTACTAGGAAATGCTTTCTTTATATTTTTACCTAGCATGCATCCTTTACAAATTTCATTTTTACTAAGAGAAATAGAGGGCATGCCACATACCATGTTCTGTAGATATGGAAGTGCTTTGTAATGAAGATATCCAAGTCTTCTGTGCCACAATTTGCTAGAGCTAGTCGCATCATGAGCCAATGCCTGAACTGACTGTCCTATCATGACGTACAGTCCTCCTCTACGAGTCCCAATGGGTTCTGCTGTACTCTGTTGGAGAAATTCTATTTTCGGCACACTAGTTTAGTGGGAGTTAACTGACTAGTTCTATTTTAGACTTTCTAATCTTAGACCATCACTATTATGCATGCATTCCTAAGATAGGATGTCATTGCCTATATAAGTGAATATCACTCACTCATTGAATAGATCATAATATACATTGATTCTCATTCTTCATATTGTATCTCTCTTCCTTTTCTTGATAAGCTTTGTTTGTGTATGCTTTAGCTAGGTCTCCTGTGCAGGTTTCCATGAAACATTGACATGGTATTAGAGTCGAGTTGCTTGGAAAAACCCAGACAAGCCAGAGAAGAGCGAAAGAGGATTGAGTAAACCTAGTTTCTGCCATCGTCACAGCCTATCCCTATCGAAGATTGCGACGGTTGGAATCATCGCAGCCTATTCCTATTAAAGGGTGCGACGATCTAACTCACAGTTAAGAGAAAATTTTTCCTTGGGAATCGTTGCAGCCTATACACAGCTTAGGGTGCGACGTCGTCGGACTGTACTATTCACCTGGGGTGTGACGATTCAGTTTTTCACAATCGTCGCACTTTATCCTTCTCTAGGGTGTGACGATTCAACATCGTTGCACTGTATCCTTCTTTAGGTTGCGACGATTCAACGACCCTCCAAAAAATTGGTTTTCTGCAGTAAAATAGCCATATCTCGAAATTTGCGATTTGGGTCGGGCTGAAATTTTGATTAGAGACATATAACATAGGGATGCTCATGCTCACCAAAAATCTCCAAAACCCACATCATATTTTAGGAGATATAGGTTTTTTTATCATATCTATAGCTGCCGTAGAACTGTCTGTCATATCTTGGAATCCATGATTTGAGTTTTCAGGATCTTTTCAGAATCAATGTAGGGATGGAGGCGATGCAACTTCTTCAATCAAGTCTGGTGATAATACTCACACTGTACAACTATTTTGAATGGAAGCCGAAGGCCGAATTCTAACTGAAAAGAAAAGGACTGTATAATTTGACGATGGCAACAGAAACAAAACCTACATCAATGCTTGAGAAGACTAGATGGGCGAACCCTAAGGATGAGGCCACATGACTACTTCTTGAGTCAATCTCCATTGATTTATGGTTTCATGTTACCGCATGCAAGACTCCAATGAGATCTGGACCACCTTGGAAGGATTCTTTGGAAAGCATGATGAGCTGTAAGGTCATATGCTTGAGGTAGAGTTGAATACCTTATACCCTAAAAGTTTTGATAATATACAAGATTTCTTTACTAAATTTAAGTCTTTGATATTGAGCTTCGATGAATGTGGTATTAACAAGTCTACACAAGAGAAATAACTTATTGTAACAATCTTGGCCAAGCTAGGATCAGAATACGCTGTATATGTCTCCAATTTCCATTATGGAAGATGTCTTTTGGGAGAAAATTGGAAAATGCATACAATGGCACAGTTTAGTTAGTCTCTCACACAAGAGCAGACAAAACACATACAAATGGGCCTCATGAAAGATCCCAAAGCACATGCACTCACCATGCATGATGGAAAAGGGTCATCCAATCAGAAATCGAAGCAGAAATGAAAGGAACTATTACATCTAGAGTCAAAGAAGGAGGGATATTCCAAACCCTTAAAGGATTCTTCAGGTTCCAAAGATTCTTCAAACTCCAAAGGGAAGAAGAAGAAGGGAAAGCAGTGCACATATTGTAATAAAGCGAATCATGAAGAATCCACATGCATGAAGAAGCAGATCGATCTTATGACACAGGTACTTTAGAAGAATAACCTTGGAGACTTCATTTCTAAAGGAGCCAAGAAGAAGGAAGAAGATCATGCGCCTAAGAAAGGTAATCATTATGCTCTAGTTGCAATTAATTCCTCATCTGATTCATGGATTATAGATTCCGGCGCATCACATCATATGGAAGCTAAAGAGGAAGTTTTTACTTCTTCGAGTTCATGTTCTGGACCTCCTATTCTCATGGGGGATGATACTCCAATAACAGTTGCAGGAGAGGGAAGAGTGGAACTCCCTAATGGAAGTTTTGAGAATGTTTTACATGTTCCAAAGCTTTCTATAAATCTGCTCTCAGTTTATCAGATCACTCAAACAAGTAAAAGGGTTGAATTTTCATCAGATTCAGTTACTGTACTTGACATGCATGACAATTCCATTATTGCAGTTGGTGAGGTAGATCACAAATAACAGTTGTATAGGTTCACTAAGTTTACTGACTATGACTCCTCTTTGCTACGTATACATGCTAATGATAGTAGTAGAGTATGGCATGAGAGATTTGGTCATTTAAACTTTAGGTACATGCAACGAATTTTGAAGCAAGGAAACTTTCCCCAAAGGACACACCAAGTGGATTGAAGGTTTCTTCCACGTTACCCCAGGTGTGTATAAGGCGGCAACAAGACCCATTTGCATCTGACAAGTTTCCTCCCTGGTGGAAGTGGAACCAAATCCCAAGTCTGATTCTCTAGGAGAGAGTCAAGCTCCTCCTGCACGACTGCTTCCCATAGTGGATTGCCAACAACCTCACTATAGGTATGTGGATCAGAAGATTGAACCATATAGCAATGCATGGGCGTCGCTGGTTCAGAAGATGAATGTACATGAGAAGGATCCACATGCTGAGATCGAGTCCTCGAATCCAATGGATCTCCTATAAGGTTGTCTTCTGCCTGAAGTGTGGACTGTGCACACTTGGGCATTTGTTGAAGCTTCGACGCTAGCTCCTCATTTGGTTGTACTACCTACTCATCTCTATGTACAGAATCCTCTGAATCTGTGTCTGAATATGTAGCATCTGAGTGTGTGGAATCATCATATCTGATGTCTGGAACTAATGGAAGCACGAGAGTCTCTACATGTTGCACTGGAGGTGCACGCAAAGGACTCTCCTCAAATTGAACACTACGCTCAATGATGAGTCGGTCTGTAGAGGGATCAATCAATTTGTACCCCTTCACATGATCTAGATATCCCACAAACATGCAAGGTGTGCTTTGTGGATCTAAGGCTTTCCTCTTTTCAGAAAGAATATGGGCCTGTGCTCTAGATCCAAAGATGCAGAGGTGTGTGACATCTGGTTTGTCACCTATCCAAGCCTCAAAAGGTGTCTTATCTTCAACAGATCTATGAGGTGCTCTGTTCTATATGTAAGGAGCACAGTTATGTGCCTCAGCCCAAAGCTTGGAAGGAAGTGATCTTTCATGCAACATGCAGCTGGTCATCTCCTTGAGAGACCTGTTCTTCCTTTCAACAACTCCATTCTGTTGTGGAGTGTATGGAACTGTGTGCTGCAACTGGATACCAGCTTCACGACAAAGATTTTGAACATCTTTGTTGATATACTCCACCCCATTGTCTGTACGAAGGATCTTGATTTTCTTCCCAGTTTGTGTCTCTACTAGAGCTTTGAAGTCTTTGAGATGCTCAAAAACTTTAGACTTTTGTCTAAGAAAATAAACCCAAGTATAGCGTGAGTAATCATCAATAAATGTAATAACATACCTTGCTTTGTTGATGGACAGTTGTGGAAATGGACCCATGAGATCACTGTGAACAAGCTCCAAGGAAGAGGAGGCTCTCTTTGCCTTTCCCTTTTCAAACTTCTCTTCAAGATGCTTGCCAAGAATGCATCCTTCGCAAACCCTTTCAGAAAAGTGAATGTCTGGCCTTATACACACCTGGGGTAACGTGGAAGAAACCTTCAATCCACTTGGTGTGTCCTTTGGGGAAAGTTTCGAGTCAAGGTGCTGTCACATGATCCTCAACTCCTCCGTCTAGGCCAACTCCCAGTGAAGCCAAGGGGGGTAGTCCCTATGAAAAATAATCTAAGGCTTTTACTCTACTGAAACTGAAAAACACAACTATTCTAGGAGTTTATATTTTGAAACACAAGATAATATCAAAGCAACATTAGTTTAATCAAAGGATACAACCTGTGAAACAAACCATAAGCATTAACCATTCACCATATAACTTTAAATCAAATAGATAAGCTGATAGGAAATAAAATAGAGATAGACCAGTGCCAGATGAAAGCAAATTGTGATGTGACGTGTTATCCCCAATTTCTAGGGATAACTAGGAGATCATGTCTCGAGGCCCACAAGTCCCAGGCATGGAGTACCGAGAGCAGGATTGACTTGAGCATGGCCCTGGAGGGCCCATCCTTCTTCTTCTTCATTAGACTTGTCCTGTCAGCAGCAACAACATCCATCATCATCGGCTTGGACTTGCATCGGAGAAGACTCTTGCTCCATGAGGTAATTGGTCCAGGTATCATGGTATGTGTCATGTTTGATCATTATAACTTTCAGATATATGCATCAGGTTCCTTACATTTCTGACAACTGTTTGGATCTTCCACTAACCCACTTGACCGTTGTTGGGGGGATTAACGGGGTGCCCTAGCAAGCTTGTACCCATAGGTTTTGGTTAGCCACCAGGGGGGATTTGAAGAGCCATCGTCCGCTCCCACCATATTATCATTTTACATCTTATCTCACATACATCTATCCCATTCCCCTAGTCCGGGCATTAGGATGACCTATTTGAGGGGTTACACTTTATCCTGTGGGAAGAAGGGGCTAAAGGCCCAGGAGGTAAAAGTAGCTGGAAAGATAAAAGCCATAGGAAATAAAACCTAGAGATGCCTCGCCCAGGGATCCTCGAGAAGGCAATAAAAAAGCCTCTCGATAAGAAACAAAAGGGACTCGAAGAAAAATAATAAAACAAGACCTAGCCAAGAGGATGGGTGGTCTCATCACGAGCCGACCCATTATGTTCATAGGTATCTAGCAGTATGACATTGTCATTATCTGGTCACCACACCAGGGCAATGACCCTTGGTTGCATGGCTAAGGGAAAGGGGGTCTCATCACGAGCCARCCTTATCATTTCTGCAAAAATACTCGTGGGTAACACTGTCAGCTCTGGCACCACGCCAAGGCAGTGTCCTCTGGTCAGACCTTGAAGCARAAAGAAAGAAAAAGTAATAAATAAAGAAAGAATAAAGGCAATAAGGGGCTTGGAAAGAACTGCATCCATGACAGGTACAACTCGCCTCCTACAAAGGCACCCATGGATAATACCTACCCCTGGTCTTCACTGTGTTTGGAYATCCTTAGACCATACCACCTCGTATTACATGGCTTGAATGATGTCCTTTGGAAACTTTCCTCTTCCTATGGATGCTGGCCCAATAGGTTACCTTGTCTTTTTCTTCAGCTTTGTATAGTAGATCAGTGTAATGTCTTTGAGCTATTAGAGGATATGCTAGGGGTCTTATGCAAGTATTTGATAAAATTAATGATGAAATATGATTGACATTGCTATGATCCCGAGGACTAATGAGCCCATGGAGGGCGAAGTTTTTGATGTGCAGGACCATGCCCGACAGACAGGTACCAGTGGACTGGTACACATGGGGAGATGATTAGCTCGGACCTCCATGGGGCTGAAGAGCCCATCAGATGGTTGTTGGGACCCCATCAGGGGCAGAGACATGACAGTGATATGATGAGCCTTTGCACATGAGAAAAAGAAGGACGTTCCACCCAGGACACTTTGGCTGAGCCTAGCCTAGGGGGGATGACCCACTTCAGATGGAACGTTTTCCCCTTGATGGACAGGACGTCACCCAGGGGATTTGGACGTCATCTTGAGCGTGTGGCAATTTGATGGGATTACTGGCACGTGTGGCAGCTTAGAGGAGCCCTAAAAGGGCTAACGTCTGACTTCTGGATGCTGGACTACTGTGGTAGATATGTTCCACTGTTCGTGAGACAGATATTCTTTCAGAGCTCACATATGTGAGTGAAAGATTGGCCCAGACAAATTAGTTTATATCATAACATTGTTTCTATGCAGGATGCTATCAGATGTTTGTTATGAAGATTGTATGACAGTAGATGAAGACTACTGTGGTGAATATGTTTCACTATTTGCAACCATACGTTGCTGATCAAGTACTTGTGTGTTACTTGATGTGGTAGTGAACCACTGGATTGTAGTTATGTACTACTATGAATAGACACAGTTGTGCTCTATCCTTGTTCTAATTTCCTTGAAGACTATCAGCAGTTTATTGGAGATAATGGTCATTCAGATGGATGATGAACAGAGATTTTCCAGACGGAAAACAGTTCAGAACTTTTACTCCTCTTGTATCACTCTATGGTGAGAGTGACTTATCCAGCATCATATCTAATTACTCATATGAAGTATGGTTTCGAGAGTTGATGCAGCTGATGGTGATGGTGATGTTCATGATCTAGTCATGAAATAGTCTAGATGACTATATTGATGCTACCGGGTAAATGGTATGTTTTTGTGCTCAAGTCCATTACCTGTAAATACCTCTCTAGCTAGGAGGGAGTGTTAATCTTATGGTAGCTGTGGGAGGTATTTACCTCCACGTGTGAACCTGACGAGAATATAAGACTCCGGGAAGCAAGAGAAACCCTAATGAATTGGCTAATAACCCTAGAAGCCTTGTCGGCTCAAGAAGATAATTTATATTAGGTTACTAGCTTCCAAGAGAAGAAGTCTGCCAGAATTAATAATAATATACTGAACAAACACTTATCCAGAAGGAGAAGTCGGCCCCAACAAAACTGGCAGAATCACTATAAATACAGGGCGCCAGTTCTCATTTGTGACATCTCAGAATTGCAGCTTCCCAGTTGGTGCGCACTGCAGTTGCAGTCTTGTGCGCAGGTTTGGAGGAGGGTTGCAGGTGCAGCTGCAACAACAACTAGTTTCATTATTGGCTTGAATATCTCTTGGCTAGGGTTTGGGACTATCTGATCAGTCTTTTGTGTTGCGCTATTCTTGGAGAGAGGTGCGCTACTCTTTGTTTGGTTATCTAGCCTAGGGTTTGCTTCCGGAGGAATTCTCAGTCAAGGTTAAGGTGCTCGGAGGGAGGCTTCGGCCTATGGTTGGGTGACGAGGGTATCGTCAATGGTAAAACGAGCACACCATCTTCTATATTCTAACAACTGTGACCATGAAGACCTATTACATTATTAACCCACGTAGGGGTGCGAAAATTCCGTTGACAAAAATTTGTGCTGGAGGCATAAATTGCCTAGTAGAACCAAACTGTCTTCGAAATATTTGCATCTGATGATGCATATCTTCATGGCACATGGAGTTGACCCCCTAGTTGAATAGGCGGTCAACAGGCCAAAACTGCCTTGTAGAACCAACAAGTCTTCAACTTGGTAGCACCATCAGGTGCATATTTTCATGGTACATGGAGTTGACCCCCTAGTTGAATAGGTGGTCAACAATATGGAAGAGAATAACTAAACAGAGTTATTTGAAAGCTACTAAAACAATGTAACATGTAAATTAGATTTTACCTCCTGGGTTTTTTCTTGTGGCATCGTGGTACTTGTTACCTTTCAAAAATGACTTGTAATTCAGAACAAAAAACATAAATTGTAGTCGAAGCTGTGCTTATGGAATAAGCAGGTTGTTGAAACTGGAAAATGTTTGAGACAATATATACTTGACAACTTATAAGCAGAACATGATTTAATAAATCCACAAGTTACTATTTATTTAAGTTCCAGAAGGCGAATCTAAATAGGTTTCTCCCCACCCCCTAGCAAATATGGGGCAAAACATTTTCTGGTAAACTTTGTGATTGTAGGTAATTGGGTTTCATGTTCTTACATTCACTAGTTTTGTGCTTTAGAGTTTGGTCAAATGGAGTTTGGTTTGATATTCTTAGATTAATAACTATAATAGCAAGTTAAGTTACAATCCATTGTCAGGAAATTTGAACTCCTATGTCCAGAATTAGGAAATATTTATGGATTATTTTCTGAAACAAGTTGATTAGTGATCATTTGAGAGATTGGTGATGCACAAATTATGTTTCTCATTTACTTTTGCCAACAGAATGTGGAGAGAAATCAGGTTATTAGCTGCTAAAAAACCTGTGATTGCATCGATGGGTGATGTGGCTGCAAGTGGAGGCTATTACATGGCAATGGGAGCTGGAGTCATCGTTTCAGAGAGTCTTACATTGACTGGCTCGATTGGGGTTGTGACAGGTGAACATAATCTTTTAAGTTCCTATCACACTGACATATTACTAGTTTCAATTTGAGAAGGGGCAGTTTTAGATATTGACTAATACCACCTATGAGTTAGATCCATGATCTTTAGTTTCAAATAGTGTTTGGGTTCAACTATGGTAAACCCCCCAAACCTTATCAAAGTACTTCACTGGATGGTGCTTGAAGAGGAAAGCTTATAGGTTGATTCTAATTCAAATGCTACATTTCCAAGATAATCTTTTTTATTAGGTGAATACTGTAAATGTTCAACTAATATTATTGTCTGCACTGATAGCAACCGTTACAATGAATTTTAATGTTCCAATTCTTTACCACCAAGATTTATCTTCGCGATCATGAGAAGTGGCATTTTCTGATTTCAAAGTGAAGGATTAATTTAGATCTTGCTAGTGCTGGGCATCTGTGATACATCTATATTAAATTTATAGTTGCTGACTTGTTTTCACATCTGCTTTTATACTTATCTGAAAAGTCTAGTTTATTTAATTCTTAAATTTGATTTTGATTTTCTTTACAATCTGTAAATCAATCATACAAAGAGTTCTGGGGCAAGTTCTTTTATATGTCACTTGAAGAATCTTTTCCAACTTGTTTGCATTTGTTTACAGGTGGCAAACAATTGTATCTTCTTTTTTATTTGAAAAATGTGTCATATATTATATAATAAATCAAGAAATAAGTACATGAAGATTATGACAGTCTGGATTGAGATAGGGATAAGAGAAGAGCCCCTGCCTACCAATCAAGAAGGGAAAGAATATCTGCATAGGGCCTGACCAAAAGACTGTATTTTGTTAAAAATGTAAAGATACACAATTATAGCATGAAAAAGACATGAAGGGAAATATTTCATTCATTAATTGATGAGTCATTGATACAGTAGGATTACATCCTTTTATTTGTGATTTAGGTAATTGCTCCGCCTAATAATCCCTAATTGCCAATGCTAATAATTAATCTTAACCTAAATGGTCACATAACACATGACCATTATTACTTATAACTTTATTATATTAGGAATTCTAATATATATGATTGATTGTTACTTATTCTAACACCCCACCTTAACATGAAATACTAATTCTTGTTTTTTGAAAATGCTTCATATATATTACCTCAAAGTACAACAGAATAAAAGATAGTTGTATCATACCGGGCACATGGGAAATAGAAAAGTCATAGTCCACAGAAACTAAAAGGCCATCATATAATCTTGGGGCTCCATGAGGAGGGAGTCAACATTGTTACCCCCCCCGCCCCACTTCTAGGGGTAACTGTTATCACACAATTTGTACTTATCCAAGCGCAAGACACATAAATCAAATTGGTGTAACTACATGATAACCCACCACTGTCACCTTAGTAGGAAATCCCCACGTTTTAGGGATGGATGAGGTCCATCCTAGGGGAGGCATCCCCGGTAACCTATGTGGAAATTTGGTAGTTTGGAGGTACTTCTGCATTGGACTTACACTTAGAGACTAGAGGGTAGGGTTCCAAGGTGCTGCAATGGCAGGGCCCTAGAATCAAAACCCTAAGGGAAGGAGGCTCATTCCGGTGTTGCTTAAGCAAGGCCTCATGCTCCTTCCTCTTTCTCTAAACACACTTGGCAAA
>ML872572.1:7046-19537 GCA_009831015.1 Picea engelmannii
CTCAAAATCGTACCAAGCATATATTTCTTTATTATATTCATCCTTGAGGCCCTCCATAAGAAATATCTCCTGCATGTTATTCAATGAATCTTGAATACTATGAAAACTATCATTGAGGCCATGTGTGAGGCTGTTTGTGAGGCCATGTGTGAGGCTGTTTGTGAGGCCATGTGCAAATGCATCCAATCTATCATCCAATTGGGTTTTGAATGATTTAAGAATTTCATTCAAGGTTTGAGACAAAATAGCCATCTGAGCACCCTATGAACTATTCGGTCCTGCATCCGTCACAAAAAAACTCAAAAAAATAAACCCAAGAAGTTTCGGCAGAAAATCGCGGTTTTTTCTGGAAAAACCCTAAAAAATTGCTGAACTTAAAATGCTCATAACTTCACTTCCTGGACTCCGTTTTGGCTGATATTGTTTTTGAAATTGGGTGAAATTGTGAGAAGAACTCAGATATGTAATTTATTTTGGAAAATTCAGCCTCCAAATTCTACATAAATAAAAATAAATCACGCCGCCGTCCGTAGAAAAAACCCTGAAAATTTGCAGATTTTAAAACCTCAATATCTTGACCTTCTGGACTCCATTTCGACGATTTTTTTTTTTTTAACCTGGGTTTTTTTATGAGAGGAACTTAGATATACAACCCTTTTCTGCAAATTTTGCACATAAATATACTGAAAACGTCTAGAATGTTGCGACCCTCTTTTTTCTTCTCCGAAAAAAAAATCTGCAAAAATAAAAAATAGTTGCCCACAACTCCGGCCAAGGAAAGTGCTCTGATACCACTTGTTAAGAGCCTGAATAGATATACCAATATAATAACCACAAATACTGAATACATAATAGATCTACAAAGCAATATAGAAGAAACCACACTTTATTATTACCAAAACCCTTGAGGTAGGGCAACACCATACAATGGATCCTATTATGGAAGGGATCCTCTCCTGTTCGAACCTTCTAAGAAGTCCTCTTACATTTATTATATCTAACTACCATAGTGGACCTTATTTAATAATATAGTGGACCTAGTCCACCTTACATTGAATGACCTCCATTATTATCACTATGGGCCCTCTGGGCCCCCCCACTACCTCTCTAGCTACCTTACATTCTGGGCCCTCTGGACCCCCCCACTACCTCTCTAGCTACCTTACATTATTCAGGTTCTTAATATATGGACAACAGTATGATTTTTGGAGCATAAGGATGAATACATATATACAGGTAGAGGGATTTGAAATTTGGCAATCAATTGTAGATGGATACACAACACCAGTAGTTCCACCAACAAATGACAAAGCAGTGAAACTTGGTCAGAATAATTCCAAAGCCACAAATGCACTTTTGAATGGTCTCAGTGAAATGATATTCACCAAAGTTGCACATTGTAAATATGCTAAAGAGATTTGGGACAAGCTTTGAAATATTTATGAAGGAGATACAAAATTCAAAACAACAAATATTCAAACTTATAGAGTTTAGTTCAAACAACTAAAAATGAAGGAAGATGAGAATATTGCAGCCTAATTCTTACGATTCGATGAAACAATGAATGCAATCATAGGATTGGGAGAAGAAATCGAAGAATCTGTAATTGTTCAAAAGGTACTAAGATCTCTTCCTGTGAGATTTAACCCTAATATATCAACACTAGAAGAAAGATCATATCTAAACTCAATAAGCATGGATGAACTACATGGAATATTCACAGCATATGAAATGAGAACTAAACAGGAAAATCCAGATGTAAAATAAGCAGCCTTCAAAGCATCCAAAAGATCAAAGAAAAATAAAAATCAACAAGAGGAATATAGCAACAACAATGACGTCTCGAAAGATGATGAAGAAGTGTCCAACTTTGTCAAAAGACTGAACAAGGGAACTGACAGTAGGTATAAAGGTAAGCTTCCTTTAATTTGTTTTAATTGTGGTGGTATTGGTCATTTTTCTAACAAATGTCCTCAGAAGAAAAAGAGAAATAATCAAGGTTACTCAAAAGGAAAACACACATATAAAGGAAAAATAACTACAAAGAAAGTTTTCAAGAAAATCTTATTCGGCAAAGAAGACATCTCATCATCAGATGAAGATGAAGTCAGTGACAGTGAGACAGGAAGAGTTCTATTCATGGCAATAAAAGACTTTGACAAAGAAGAATCTGAAGAAGAATATGAAGAAACCAAAGAAGAGTATGAAGAAGTCGAAGAAGAAATTGAAGAGGCAGAAGTTGACCATCGAGAAGAATTAATGTGTGTTGTAGAAGCTATCATAAGAAAAAAGAAGAAAAACAAGAAACTACAAGCAGAACTAGACAAGAAAAAAGACACTTGTGAACTAGAACAATTGATCACAAAATTGAAGGTTCAAATATAAGAAGATAAAATAATTGAAGAAGCACTCAAAGAAAAGCTAGAAGAAAAGGACAAGATCATTAGAAACTTGGAAGCATATATTGTCACACTAAGAAAGGATATTCAAAAGAAAAATATGTAGAATAGCTCAAAAGTTTTGGATGACATTATCAACAGTCAAAAATCTGATCTTGACAAGACCGAACTTGGATACAATCAGACAGAAAAGGGATCAAGCTCCAAAACAACAAAGAAAGAAACATATCCAAAAAGCTATGCAAAAACAATCAAAGGGGATAGAAGGATATACAAGGAAGATTACAGGGATACTCCTCCACCAAAAAGAGTCAGATTTCAGAATCAACAACCAACAGATAGGCCTCATGAAGAAGAAGGATTCATAAGAGCACCTCCCTTCAAAATATTCTCAACTCCTAGGTATCAAACTATATTTTTTGGTTTATGTTATGCATGTAATAATTTTGGACATAAAGCTGTGAATTGTAGAGCTAACAATAGGAAAAACAACAACTTTGAGAGTTATACATGAAGGGGTTATTCAAGAAGACCTAGTGAAACACAGATAAGAAGTTACGACATGTTTGAATCTTTGAGCACTGAAGTGGAATGTTACAAATGTAACAATTTTGGACACATGGCCAAAGATTGCATAATGACAGTCCCTCCTAAAGAACCTCAACAAAATAACAACAGTCACAGACAGGAACCTCAGAAAATGACATGGATAAGAAAGCAAGATCAGTATAGCAATGAAGAATGCACAATTTCTCTACAAGCTAAGAAGAAGAAACATGGTTGGTATGTTGACATTGGATGTTCAAAACACATGATAGGTGATAGAGACAAGTTTCTTACATTATGAAAGGAAAGATATGGATTAGTCTCTTTCGGAAATGATAATTCGGCCAAAATCATTGGAAAATGAACAGTCCGAATTGGGAACAAGAATGAAAAGGTAGAAAATGTTCTACTAGCAGAATAGATGAAACATAATCTTCTAAATGTGATTCAAATGTGTGACCAAGGTCATAAAGTTACTTTTGATTCACAAAAATGTGAGATAAGAAAAGAAGGTTCAGATAAATTGATTGCTATAACTGCAAGAACCTCAAGCACCATATATGTGTTAAGTGAAATTGGAAATGAAAAGTCTTGTCTAGGAAAGGAAGATAAAAATTGGCTATTGCATAGAAGAATGGTTCACATGCATTTTGATAACCTTGTCAAAGTCAACAAAAGAGAAGCATTCAGAGAAATTCCCCAACTCATGAAACCGACCAACACTTTATGCAAGCATTGTCAACAAGGAAATCAAACAAAGACCAGGTTCAAATCAAAGGAATATTCAATGACAAGACCACTAGAAATTGTGCATACTGATCTAGTTGGATCAACTACAACAAAGGGCTAAAAAGGTGAGAAATAATTTATGTTACTAGTTGATCATTATACAAGAATGACTGCAGTTTGCTTTCTCAAGAATAAGTCAGAAGCTTTTGAAAACTTCAAGATCTACAAGGAAATGGTTGAAAATGAAATGGATTCAAAAATCAAATGATTGAGATATGATAATGGAGGAGAGTTCACCTCAAAGGAATTTATGGACTACTGCAACAATCATGGAATAAAAAGGCAATTGTCCATTGCTAGGACACCTCAAAAAAATGGAGTTGTTGAAAGAAAGAACATGAAAGTACAAGAAATGGCTCGAACAATGCTAATGGATTCAAAACTAACATATATTTTTTGGACACAGGTAGTGCATACAACAGTTCACATTCAAAACAAAGTAATGCTCAGAAACAACACTCACAAAACTCCTTACGAGCTATGGAAAGGAAGACCAACAAATGTGAAGCACTTCAGAGTTTTTGGAAGCAAATGCTATATCAAAAGAGAAGATGGCAGAATGGGAAAGTTTGAATGTCGTGTGGACAAATGAGTACTTGTTGGTTACTCAAGTACAAGGAAAGCATATAAGTGTTACAATCTAAGATTGAACAAAGTTGTGGAAAGCATCAACATGACAATTGATGAAACAGGCAGACCAGAATCAAAGGAAGAAGAAAATGAATCAATGAAACAACCCTTAGAAGAAGAAGCAGAAGATGAAAAAGAAGTAGAAGAGGAATATGAAGAGAAACTGACAGAAGAAGAAAAGCAAGTTCAACAAGTGTCTCCAACGACATCCAATAAACGAATACAGAAGAATCATCTTTTAGAACAGATTATCGGAAACAAAGATGCAGGAGTTGAGATTAGAAGAAGAATTCGTTCACCAGAACAAACACACCTAGCACTCTCATCTACAATTGAACCAAATTGTTTTGAAGAAGCCAACAAGGATGAATTTTGGAAAAAAGGCCATGAATGAAGAATTGGATCAAATAGAGAAAAATGACACTTGGGAACTGGTTCCAAGATCAAAGAATAAGAATGTGATCAGCACAAAGTGGGTCTTCAGGAATAAATTGAATGAAGATAGAAACATTACAAGGAACAAATCTAGATTGGTATGTAAATGATATGCATAGGTTGAAGGAATCGAATTTGAAGAGACATTTGCCCCAGTTTCCATAATGAAAGAAATCTGTTTGCTTTTAGATTATGCATGCTCCAAAAATATTAAAATGTATCATATGGACGTAAAATCAACTTTTCTAAATGGGGAACTTGAAGAAGAAGTCTACATTGAACAACCAAAAGGATTTTAGTTGTCAAAAATGAAGATTATGTGTGTAAATTAAAGAAGGCATTGTATGGTCTAAAACAGGATCCTAGAGCATGGTACTCTAGAATGGATAAGTATCTGCAGCAGGAAGGGTTCAGAAAAGGAAGTGCAGGCAACAACCTCTACATCAAGGTAAGTCAAGGTAATATTTTATTAATTGAAGTTTATGTTGATAATATTATTTTTGGTAGTGATGATGACAGGTTAAGCCAGAAATATGCAAAAGATATGCATAATGAATTTGAAATGTCGTTACTTGGAGAACTATCCTTCTTTCTGGGACTTCAGATACGTCAAAGCAACCAAGGAATTTTTATTTCTCAAACCAAGTATATTAGAGAAATGATGAAGAGATTCAGAATGGAATATTGCAAACCAATTATCACTCCCATGAAAACCAATTGCAAGTTGAGAAAAGATGATGATTCAAAGTCTACAAATTAGAGGCAATAGTACATGTCATTGATTGGCAGCCTACTATATGTGACAACATCCAAACCAAATGTAATGCAGGCAGTTGGATAGGTGGCACGATTTCAAGCAGCACCAAAGGAATCACATGTATTAGCAGTGAAGAGGATTTTCAGATATCTCAAAGGAACATAAGAGTTTGGATTATGGTATCCAAAAGGAAAGGATCTATTACTTATTTCCTACATAGATGCAGATTGGGTAGGTTGTATTGATGACCGACGAAGAATGAGTGGAGCAACATTCTACTTGGGTGAGTGTTTAGTATCATGGCTAAGTAAGAAACAATCATCATTATATTTATCTACAGTCGAGGCAGAGTATATTGCAGCAACATCATGTTGTACATAGGTTCTTTGGATGAAACAAACTCTGACAGATATACAGGTTGAGCATGATGAGCCCATTCCAATATATTGTGATAATAAAAGCATCATCAGTATCTCAAAGATCCCCGTAATGTACTCCAAGATGAAGTACATTCCAATCAAATATCACTTTCTATGGGATCAGGTTGCAGAAAAGAACATCAGAGTTGAATATGTGGGAACAAAAGAACAAGTGGAAGACATCTTTACAAAACCACTTCCACATGAAGTCTTTGAATATCTTCACCAGAGACTTGAAATTATTTCTACTCCAAAATGAATGCTTTTTGAATGTGTATCTTATATGTATTATATGTACATGAGGAATCACCATAAGAGGACAATTTAGTCAGGGGGAGTAGCCCCAGATGGAAAGATACATTTTCCATTGATGACAAAGGGGGAGAAAATTATCATATGCAGATAACAGAGGCATGGTTCTAGGGGGAGAAGATTTATCAGATGCAAAGGAAAAAGGCATGGTTCCAGGGGGAGAAAATTTATCAAATGCAGAGGATAGAGGCATGGCTCCAGTGAGAGCATGAGTGATATGATTTTAGTATTGAATTAGAGTGTTTCCATCAATGCCAAAGGGGGAGATTTTTTATTAAGGTTGGTTGTCATTCATGTAAACCCTTGAAGAAATCTCGATAGCACAAAGGTTTGGGTAATGGAACCAAGTTTTTTTTATGTAAAGATGACTCATTATTGTCTTGTCATGGTTGATAAGAAGTAGAGATGGATGAAATCCAAATTGGTCCTCTTATGGTGAAATCCCTCACGGGAAGATGCTTTACAGATTGAGTTATCCTAGAAGTATGGTTCGAGAACCCATGCTTAATTGTGGAATAATGAGATGAAGGACAGTGAATTTGTTAGTGATACTATCATATATGCATAGTTCTTATCATGCCATTTCCGGTGGTATGTGGAACGTCACATAACTCCTCACGATTAGAGAGTTATGACCATATGAAGTTGGAGAACCCTCATGAGTCTTATAGAAGCCCCCAAGATTTAAAGTGCTTTGCAAAATAAATTATTTTTAATGAAGAATCCCTAAAATAAGGAAAGTGCAAGGCTACATGAAGATATAAATAAGAGACAAATCTCACTCATTAAACACACTTGTACATATTGTATATATATTTTCTTGTGTAAAGATTATTGTAAATACTTGTGGATACATCTAAAGTGGCGAATGTCTGAGGTAGCACAAAGGGTTGATGGAAAAATTCTCGGAATTACATTGAATACAAAAAACCCTATTTTCTGAGGCATACATGGGTTGTCTATGTATAGGGTGCATACAGTACGTAGGCTATCTATGTATAGGGTGTGTACGTACGTGGGCTAGTTGTGTATAGGGTGAGTACATGTTGATAAATCCATGGAAACTTGAGAATATGAAGATGCATAGGTTCTAAATTCTGAGATCAAGCTCCCAGGAAGGTCCAAAGTGCCCACATACATCAGATCCATCCATTGGTTCAAAAGGTATGTCTTATTTCTATGAATAGTTGGATTTTGATGTATGCATGAGGAATGGCAATGAATATTTGAGGATTCTCCCTAGAGAGACTAGTGGCTACATGGGATCTTCTACATAAGTGATATCTACATAAATATAGTGCTGGTATATTTATCATTGATACTTCTTGTTGAGGCACATCTTGTATTTCTTGGCATATGGCTAAGGGATTTTATGGTACATGGTTGAGATCTTGTATTTGTTGAGAGGCTGAATATCAGAAAGGGTTTGATGAATAAGATAATGTGAGGGAAATTATACTTGTTCATGATTATACACACCTATATGGCACATGACTAGAGAGAGACATATTTTCCTTGAATGAAGGTTATGTATGAGGATGCATGCACAGGGTACATTTACAGTCTGGATACAGTGATAAGTTACATATCTATATGAAAGAATTCACAGAGGGTCAGAAGTTTTCAAGAGAAAGGAAACCCTATTTTTTAGAAGGCATACACAGGCTGCATAATAGTTAGGGCACGTACATATGTGGGATGCATAATAGATAGGGAGCGTACATATGCAGGCTGCAACACTGCAGGTCATGTACCTATTGTATTTTTGTAGATACATGTTCAATTTAGGTATAGATTGATTACAGGAGAATTGTACAGGTTGGATACAGGTAAGTGGTACATGTTGATACAGTTGTACAATAGTATATATAATAGTGAAAGTGTGATAGTTGTTCCATGATTCTACTTATACTTTAGTGCGGTTGGATGGGGAAAGGACAGGTGGTTGTAGCCACCTTCCAATTGTAGCTGAAGAACATAGGGGGTTGTAGCCTCCTTCTGGTTGTAGCTAGATATTTGGGGAGTTGGAGCTTCCCTCAGGTTGTAGCTTGAGAAACTAGGGGGTTGGAGCCTCCTTCCAATTGTATCTGGAAAACAAAGGAAGTTGGTGCTTCCAATGAATGTAATTTTTCAATACATATAAGAAAAATCATTCTGTGGTTTTCTCCCTATTTGGGTTTGCACGTAAAAGACCGGTGTATTATGTATGTGTGTGATTGTTCATTTCGTATTGCTCATTATTGGATGATAATTATACATTGAGAAAAGTTTCTCGAAGGATGGTTCTTTGGTCTATCACAGCTATCGCATAGACTCCCCCTATCTAATATTCATATTACTTGGGAGTCTCTAAGTCAGATGGTTGAGAACAATTCCTTCTCTAATGTGCATTCATCATCATCTTCATTGGTAGATTCATTATCTCTATGAGCTCTAACTTCTTTCTTTCTATCTGTGGATTCATATTTCACTACAATGCCTAAAAGTACAATCTCTTGAACTTGTTCCTTATTTACATGTCCTTCCTTTCTTTCAATTATTTTCCAAACCTTTCTATATCTAACATATTTTCTTTTCTCTGTAGAATTTTCTTCATCTCGTTTTATTTCCAATCTTGTGATCTCTGGTACCTGGTCTTTGTTCACATGTTCTTCCTTTTTTCTTATCCATACTTTCTTATATATGATATCAATATTCTCTTTCATGGAAGTATCGATCATGCTTCTACAATCACTGGCTATGTGTCCATAGTTATGACATTTGTAACACTCAATTTTACGTGCGACCACTTATGCACTTCTTGCTTGAACGTTTCTTTTATGATCCCTGCAATCTGCAACTTTATGTCCAAAGTTAGTATAATAAAAGCAATTACCATAAAATAAATTTGCATACCTGGGAGTGAATGATCTTCTTTATGGTGTAGTCCTTCTAAATTTTTTCCATGACTGATCATGATCATGATTGAAGCTTCTTTGTGGCTTCAACATGGATAGTCTTCTTAAATATGTATCTTTAATAGTTTTCTTAGATTATGTTTGACCATGATTCTTTCCTTTGAGTACTTCTGCATAAATCTTTCTATTTTCTTCATTCTTCTTTTCTAGAAACCTAGAGTGCTTCTCTTCATTCTCTATAACTGATGTGGATGTTTTTGTATCTTCAACATTCTTTTTGAGCTTGATGATTTTACTTCTCAATGTGACAACTTCTTCTTCAAGCTTCTCCACCTCTTCTTCTTTCTTCATTATCTGAGACTTCATGACTTCTTTTGTTCTTTTTAGTTCATTAAAATGAATGTTTAATGTGATTATTTCTTCTTCAAGTCCTTTCTCTTCTTGACCCAACTCTGCCTCAAGATGGTTTAGATCATTAGTTCTTTCCTTAAGATGATTTGTCAATATCTTCTCTCTCATTTCTGCTTCTTCCTTATGTGTTGCTATGTTGGTTTCCAAACACTGCTTTTGATATTCAATATTTTCTTTGATATTTCTGGCTTCCTCTAGTTGAGTTCTTAAGTTCTCGATGACCTATTGAGATTCTTCAAAATTTGAACACTTTCCTTTTGTTTCATCAATTCTTTCTTGAGTGAATTTTTTTCTTCTCTTAGTTCATCTAAAGAACTAATCAATTCTTCTTTATAATTGTCTTCCTTTTCAATTAGTTTTTCTTTCTCATTTCCTTCATAGAATTCTATTTCAAAATTTCCACATTTTTCATAATTAAAACAAAACAAAATACCTCTAGTGATTATGTACTCTTCATCTTATGAATCTGCTTGACATGATGAACATAATTCTTCTTGATTTGTATCTGCATTTTCTTTGACATTTTCTAAATCTGTGATGGGTGAAGAATATATGTCATGTAACTTATACCAAAGTTATTTTGTTGATGAGCATTTACCAACCTTTTCTCTTACTGGATTAAGTAATCTTTCCCTAATGAAATCCATTGCTATTTTGTTATTCATCCTCAATTCCTTCTTGGCTGCAGTCTTTGCCCTTTTTGAACTATCATATCCTGTAGCAAATGATAGCCAAATATAATGTCCTTTTGTCTATAAAAATACTTTTGTCCTTATGCTCCACATCTCATACTTAAAGACATTTTAACCATTAACCATTAGTACTCCATTCTCAGAATAATTCATGATCTCCTTCCAGTGGTTAAATTTTTTCCTGAAGGAACCTGCTCTGATACCAATTCTTGGATTATTGAGAGGGGGGGGGGGTGAATATCCAATAACTGCAGAGTAAATAAGCAATGAACAATCATGCACATACAAAGGACACCAGTGTTTTACGTGGAAACCCAAAGAGGGAGAAAACCATTGAATGATTTATCTTATATGTCTTGAATAATTACATTCATTGGAAGAACCAACTTCCTTTGTTTTCCAGCTACAACTTGAAGGAGTCTCCAACCCCCTAGATTCTCAGGTTACAACCCGAGGGAATCTCCAACTCCCCAATTCTCTGGCTACAACCAGAAGGAGGCTACAACCCCCTATGTTGCCCCATCCAACTAACCTAATATATAAGTAGAATGATGGAACCACTGTCACACTATCAATCTAAGATATACTGTTGTAAATCTATACCAATCAACCTACACCAAATAACCTGTACCAATAACCTGAAGCATGCATCAACCCGTACCTCAAACTGTAATCAACCTGTACCATAAACAAGTGCATCAACTATGCACCAACCTGTACCAAACAACCTGTAATCAACCTGTACCATAAACAAGTGCATAAACTATGCACCAACCTATACCTCAACCTATACCATGAACAAGTGAATCAACCATGCACCAAACCTGTCACAATAACCTGTCACAACAACTTGTCCAAACAACCTATCACAACAACTTATCTCATCAATGTTATCAACCAAGTTGGATCTACTTACCAAGATCAATCACCAAGACAACTCTCAAGGATGTGCATCAACCAAGTATAACCCAACAACTCATAATCATCACCAAGATCAATATGTTCTTCTAATAATACAAATATGATACATCATCCATAAACCATGTGTCAACAATACTACTAACAAGTTCCTCCAACCATGTACCAAGTATCTACCAATCATGTATCAACTACTCATCAACTATGAATCATCAAGATGTACCAACATCATCAACTATACACCTCATGTATGTGCCAACTCATCAACTACTTGTCTCAACCATGTACCCAACATGTACCTCAACCAAAAGCCCTCATCAATTTCATCATCCAAATATGATTATTAACTCTGTAATAGACCTGGTGTATATGATCACATACCTGCAACCCTTCCTTAACTTTAACAACAAGAGACTAGCATTTTCATCAAACTTTTCTTTAGTCTCACATGACTAGTCTTGGATTAGTCAACAACCCTAACTGGAAATAATCATAAATATGTACCTGTAATGAATAAATATATGAAACTAATACACAATTTTCTTCAGTGTATTTTATGAAATTCCTCTAGGTGTCACTACTTGAAACCTCTTAGAAAATGAGTTATATCAAAAATGGCATACCTTGTTGAATTTTGGTTTATTCTAGAGAGAGACCTTGTAGAGTGTGCCCCACATGAAATATTTGTTGAATTGATCTAAAAATGTTACACAAAATACTAAAGAATTTACACTAACCAACTCATTTTGTCTTACTGAATTTGGATTTGTTATGAATAATTCATGACGTTTTTACATGAAATACTTGTTTTAGACTAGTTTCGGGACTAGCCACAAACCCTATTTTCAACGGAGTGTAACTCCAAAAATACAATGAAACGGAAGATGAATTTTTTACCACAGATACTTGGATATGTTTCCTCAATGGAATAAAAATTTCATGGTCTGAATCATTCTAGAAAAAAATGTATTGCGAAAATGGTGAGGTGACCTGTAAATAACATACCTTAGAAAGCATCATCAAAATAATTTATCCTTCCTTGAATTCCAGCCTTATTTTCTTTACCTTCCCTCAGAAATTTGGCTTAGATATCCTTTGGTTACCTTATAAACCTATAGATATTCAATTTTCTCAAAAGGGATATAAAATGAGAGAGCCTTGCCTCTTATTTATACTCTCCAAGTAACTTCCTTAAAAACATCTTCTAGGTCACTTTGCCCACTTTCCTTATTTTAGGGTTAACCCACTTCTAATTTCTCCATTAAATTTATTATTTAAATAATTTA